>JAZDUA010000734.1:427500-628369 GCA_038098605.1 Gryllus longicercus
ATGAGAAAACTATTCTACCTACAATGGCTGTATATGCCACTCATACTCATACCCGGGTCAATGTGGTTTTCTTGTAATGGTAATATTAAATATTAGTAATAGAATGACCAATCAAATTAGAATTTTGTTCCTGAACAACATTGTTTTCGAAAACTAGTTAACACATCTTCGGAGTAACTTTATAAAAGCCAAATTGTATTTTGTTAGCCCAATTGAGAGAAGTGAAAGTCAATTCCATTTCTAGATTTCAATGGAAATATTCGTCGTCCGTTTACTTTTAGAGCTTTACTAATATTAACACTTATTAAATATGTCTACCATTCGTTGTAATATTGAAATTAATCGGAATATAGACGAAAAGTTTCGCTTCAATAATAAGATTGAAATTAATTTTTTTTCGAGAAAATAGGTAGACTACCTGCAATCAGAATTGCCTCCCAGATATCAAACGCTACACGATGTACAAAGTGTACAGTATTTTTTTGCGGAGTATTGGATATCTGTTATATCCCTATAACATTTGTCAGACATACATGACTACATGATGACCAAAACGTTAGTAACACTAGGTATGTGTGTAAACTGTAACAAAATATTCTCAAAGGGGAAAAATTAATTCCAAAACACAGTAGTAAGTCAAAGAACAAATTTCCTTAAAAATTAAGATTACGGATTTGAATTTATTTCTGAATAACTGTTGTTAATTCTGATGATACAAATATTTTAATATATTATTGAATTTTAATATATTCTTTTATATCTCCTTTGTAACATTATAATGATGTAGTATTTTATGTTATAATGTAACATTTGCCAGTGATTGTCGAGATCTGACGTCAATATGATTACAACATGCATTGACATTTTCCTTTGAGTTTAAAACTAAACATCTATGATAGTTGTTGAAATTAATTAATTGAATTATTCTCTCATTTTAATACATATTTATCAAATTATTTGCATGTTATTTCAGTTTTAATAATATATTATTTCAAATACGTCACAGAATAGCTCGGATTCGTGTTTAATATTTGCTACTACTGTCTGGTCATGATACATAAAAATATCTACAACATGTTTATTTGAGTGCAATAGAGAAACGTAATGAACTCATACTCCAATTATTTAGGATGTATTGAAAAACGTGAAATACATGTAATTGAAAAATATTACGTAAACGTAAAATTTTATGACCAAGTTCATCCCACAGACTGTTGCAATAATACTCGTATATGTTCCCGTCACACAAGTATTTAAAATTGTGTGTCAAATTCGAATTTCTTTCCTGTGCATAATGAGCCCTGTTTTATGCAACCTTTAGAACAATTTGGAGGGATCTGTAATAAAATTATGCGGACGAATATGCTGTACCAGAAGTAAAGAGACTTATTTGACGTCGATATTAACGACGGAGATGTTCTCTAAAAAAGTGCCTAAAAGATATTTAAAATATTGAAACTAAATATACAATCGTAGAAGAAACAATCATAAACCAAATGTAAAATAGTGGTGTTAGGTTTAAAATAGCGGACAGACAGACGGGTGGATGGACAGACAGACAGGTGTTTTGCCGACATTCGATTTTTCAGTTTCAAGGACCCACAAAACATGGATTCTGGCTACACCAAGTAATAGAGTATTTTTGTTTCTAAATTTAGCAACTGTATTTAGCCACTTTTTCGTTTCCAGAGCCTAGAAATAAGAGTTTTTCTGCCGAAAATTCTCCATTTTTTGGCATATCCTTACATAAACTTCTCCCTACTTCGTAGCGGGAGAGAAAAAAGTAATTTACTAAGAGTTTTGAGCTGACTCTCGAGTAACGTGTACTCTTTACGGAGAATGTTTCCTCACCCCCTGCTTTCGACCATTAGAGCTCTTAAGCGGCCCCGACAATGGCTGCCGGTGCTTGAGCAGGTCGATGGCCAATCAGCTCCAGGTGCGGTGATGGCGGCGGCGGTTGGATTACCAACTTTACAGAGGGAGCTGGCGTGAGTGACTCTTAAATGTGACTCCAAGCAAATAAAGGTAACCTCCTTCGAAAATAGTGCGATTAAGTAGCCTGTTTTATCCAGCTGTTAACTTACCCTTCCCCATCTTTTGCTAATTGAATAGGTATGGTGATTGTTAATGTATGATAGGACCTCATTCAATGTATTCAGTTTACATGCATGTTTTTCCAACGCTTTCAAAGCAGCTTTCCTTTATGGGAAGTCATTCAATTATCATGGATTGAATAAACGTTTATCAAGCTTCCTCCATTAAAGGAGTCGTAAAGCTAAAATATATTTTTTTATTTTACCTTTTTCTAAATGTTTAGAACTTTTGGAAGAGAATGTTGTATCAATCTTCGTAGAATAATTCTAATTTTCGTAATTGTTATTTTGTTTCTCCATTTTCGTAGGTTATACGCCAAAGTGGCAGTAATTTTTGTTAGGTTTCTCTCATTATTAGATTGTACCTTTTAAACACGTCTACGTAGAAGAATATGGTTTCCTCTTAATTAAAAAAATTGTTATTAATGGAGCGTAGACTACAAACATCTACGTCCTGAGAATATTTACTTGGAACATGTGATTTGTTCACGTGTATTAACGACTGATTTAGTATCTGGTGTATCAAGATACGTTGCTTTCTAATAAATGATACAGATTGATATCAATAGTTACAAAATTTGACTTTTACTTTAAATTTTCGGCTTGGGTTTATGCCTTCTTAAACGTGTACTCTTAGAACTAGTTCATTTTACCAAGCTGATAATTTACAGGTTACCAGAGTTCTCCTTGAATACTATCATCTCATTGCAATAATTTGATTATTTTGGACCTTACCTAAATTCAATGCACAAGTTTGTAAGTGTCGGGGAGTAGAAACACTTGATATCTCATTAAGTTGTGCCGTCATTTTACATCGGAAGCAAAATAATATTTCTAAAGAGTCATTTTTAAATACTATTATCCACATTATCTTTAAATGTATCAAGGGAGAAGGTTGATCATCAGGTTAAATGAAAAATCAAATCAAACATTATTAGAAGCCTTGCAAATCTTGCTAATAAATTATAATATTATAGGAAAAATTGAAAGTTATCATGAGCAATAGGTCATTTTTTGAACCATTAATTTCTGTGAACAAACTTTTTTTCAAGACAACAGAATGACATTAGAAAATTCTTTGAACAACAAGGAATTAATTTGTTTTCACAATTTCAGACTTGATGAACAAAAAAACCCATTAAGATACCAATCTTGACATTATGATAATTATCTATTAATTATTTTGGTTTCATGTTTAAAGTCACTACCAGTTTTTCTTCACACTTCACCTGAATCAGGATGATTCAGGAGATGTGGAAATCCAACTCTCGATCCTCTTTTCTTCGGTCTGCTTGGGACGCATTTTGAATCTCTCGCAATGTCGATTAGTCTTTTACTGTCCGACCTGGTAACCTGCTCATTCCATTCTCTTCTTCTGGTTCTTGTAAATTTTACTATGTCTGTATTGTCACATTCATTTCTTATATCTTGTTTTTTTTTTCAATCTATCCCATCTTGTTACACTCAATATAGATGTTAATGTTCTCATATCTATATTCTAAGTAGAGTCTTGGTTCTTCTATTATTGGCCCTTGTTTCTGTTCAATATATTATTACTGGTTTTACCATACTTTTGTAAATTTTTACTTTTCTTTCTACATTAAGATATTTGTTTCTCCATGCGACATCTTTCAAATACCCTGATATTCTGGCTCCTTTCATTACTTGCTGTTTAATTTCATTATACGTATTCCGTGTGCTTGAAATTTCAACTCCTCGAGAAGAGTAATTTTCTTAAATCTAAAAAGAAAAAAAAGAACTTATATTATTGCCAACTCTGGAAAGCCGTGTCTATAAAATATTTTTGCGTTTTTTTCATTTACTTATAAGTTCTAAAAAACTTACTTAAATTACCGTTACTGGCATGACTATACCAGTATACCAGCCTCATGAAATTACCCTTTATTGATTTTTCCTAGTTTTTTTAGGAATTTTATTTTTAGGAATCCCTATGCACAAGATACAGATTTCTAGACGTATTTCATAGTCATGACTGCGTGACATGACTCTTGTCATGAATCTTCGGTGTGAAGGGGTAAGAGTATAAATCATGTGAGATATGGATCCCATCCATACATTAAAATTATTTATTAGAAAAGAGTTAAACAAAATAAATTCGGCCAAAAAATGTTAAATATATTATAAATAATACATCTTGCACTTATTTCATGCCAAAACAAAATATTGCATTAACTGAATTCCGAATTTTAGTTCTCCTTCCCAAAACTTAGCTGTACTTGATTTGTACAGTTAATCTATCTGGCACCGGTAGAAGAATGTTATACAGTAACACTCGCAGAATATAAACAACAACGACTAAAGTGCAATCGTTTTCCCCGAGCACCCTCTTTCAGGGTCACCCTGTATAAAATTTTTCGCAGCGCGCGCCGGCGGCCGGCGGCCGGCGGGACCACCTCAAATCAATTACCCGTCGCCGCCAGAGGCTTAACTACCTCTCCCTCGAGGCACCTGAGAAAGGCCGGCGCCCGTGAGAGAGCGACGCTGCGGGATATTGCAACCGGGATATTCAATAAGCGGCAGGCGGCGCAGCCCAGGCAACGTATGGGAAGGAATTTAATTTGGAGCATTGGGCGCCGAGCGGAGGGGGGAGGAGAGGGGTGGTGAGGGGGAGGGAGGAGAGGGGGGGATAGGGAGGGGAGGGGAGGGGCGGACGCGAAGAAAACTTCGATGGGGCGCGACGCCCTCTGCCGTGTGCGCGACTCACGTGCGCGCTAGAGCGGCCCGCCGCCTTCCTCTTCTCGGAAAGCGGGTCAGAGTCCACTCACAGGTAAGGCTGAGTTAGCTCGGTGGCAGCGTTACCGCATTGGCTGCAGATACTGAACCGGAGATCTAAGAGATTGAGACCAAGCGGTGGCAGAATGTTCGATATTAGCTTGAGTCCATTCACAGGTCCGGCAGAGTTAGCTCGGTGCAGGGTTACCTCTTTGACTGCAGATACTGACCGGGAGGGCCTAGAGTTCGTGACTCGACGGTGGTAGAATATTCTTCATTAGCTAAATGTACACTTACAGGTCCGGCTGAGTTAGCTCGATGCCAGCGTTACCGCTTCGGCTGCAAAGACTGGCCAGGAGGTCCAAGAGATTGAGTCCAAGCGGTGGCAGAATGTTCGATATTAGCTTAAGTCCACTCACAGGTCAGGCTGAGTTAGCTCGGTGGCAGCGTTACCGCTTTGGTTGCAGATTCTGACCGGGTGGGCTTAGAGTTCGAGACTCCACGGTAGAAGATAATCTACATTAGCTAAATGTTCACTCATAGGTCCGGCTGAGTAAGATATGAGCCAGCTTTACCGCTTTGGCTGCAAAGACTGACCGGGAGGTCCAAGAGCTTGAGACCAAGCGTGGCAGAATGTTCGACCTTAACTTATTGTCCAGTCGGACGTTAGGCGGAGTTAGCTCGGTGGCAGCGTTACCGCTTTGGCTGCAGATACTGAACCGGAGGTCTAAGAGATTGAGACCAAGCGGGGGCAGAATGTACCATATTAGCTTAAGTCCACTCACAGGTCAGGCTGAGTTAGCTCGGTGGCAGCGTTACCGCTTTGGTTGCAGATACTGAACCGGAGATCTAAGAGATTGAGACCAAGCGGTGGCAGAATGTTCGATATTAGCTTACGTCCACTCACAGGTCGGGCTGAGTTAGCTCAGCGCCAGCGTTACCGTTTTGGCTGGAGATACTGAACTGGAGGTCCAAGAGATTGAGACCAAGCGGTGGCAGAATGTTCGCCATTAACTTATTGTCCAGTCATACGTTAGGCTGAGTTAGCTCAGCGCCAGCGTTACCATTTTGGCTGGAGATACTGAACTGGAGGTCTAATAGATTGAGACCAACCGGGGGCAGAATGCTCGATATTAGCTTACGTGCACTCACAGGTCAGGTTGAGTTATCTCTGTGCCAGCGTTACCGCTTTGGCTGGAGATATCTACCGGGAGTGCCTAGAGTTTGAGACTCAACGGTGGCAGAATATTCTACATTAGCTAAATGTCCACTCATAGGTCCAGCTGAGTTAGATCGGAGCCAGTTTTACCGCTTTGGCTGCAAAGGTTGACCGGGAAGTCTAAGATATTGAGACCAAACGGTGGCAGAATGATCGACATTAGCAAAATGTCCAGTCATAGGTCCTGTTGTATTAGATAGGAGCCATCATTACCGCTGTGCCTGCAGCGACTGACCGGGAGGTCCTAGATTTTGAGACCCAACGGTGGCGGAATTTTTGACACTAACTTCGTCACTAGGTGGAGTTAAATCATTGTGTGGAGAGAATTCTAGTGGAAAGCTACTATGATATTATGGGAGGGAACATGATAGGAACTTGGCGGGGAAGATATGGCGATCTTGGGGGGAAGATGTGAGGAATTTGTGGACAAGGTGTAACTTGCGGGGAAGGAGTAACCTCTGCGGAGGATGTAACTAGCGGGGAAGACGAAACTTGCAGGCAAGATGTAATCTCTAATGCTTTAAAATAGAATTTAATAGCCGTTCTATGTTGTAATTCAGTATGAAGCTTTCTTTACATTTTTTAAGATTGTTTTCTAAGTCCAGAAAGTTCACACTGGTCCAGTTAGTAACAAAAAATAGTAGAGCGGCAGAATGCAAATTCAAATACTTGTCAAAAATAAAGTAATTGATACATGCTATGAGGATTAGGGCAGAAGTCATGGCGACTATTTTTTTCTAAAATAAATATTATCGGATCACATAGTTTTGTTTGTTGCGTGAAAAATGCAGTACGTGTGTATGTTCACAACAATGAATATCTTTATTAGCGCATGTGAAATCAGTTTACTCGATTTGTGCTTCGATGTGTAGTCAGTTTATTTCAAGCGACAAATGAAATTATGTTATCCGATAGTATTTCTGTTCGAAAAAAATAGTTGCCTTGACATCTGCCCCTACCCTCGTATTAGTTTCAAAACAATAACAAAAATAATACTTTATTCTTATTTTTATAATATTTGCATTGTAGGAGAATAATCTCAATAGTTTAAAGTTAAGAACCAAATATCAAGTTTTTCTAAAACTAAAAATATAATGATAAATGTCTCTGTGGCATATTGCTTGTCTCATTACACAGTATTGTGAGGCAAAACTTCATTTCTTTTAACTCCAACTGCTTTAAATTTATGGAGTGGCTTATAGTTGGTGCGTCACATGTATTATATACTGAACATTAGATAAACCCTCATATAAATACACAATAAACACTATTTAATGGACTCGGGTGCGCACTTTATGTTGCAGAACACTCCCTCGTCGACGATGAACTCACTGTCCATTTCACAGGGGCTCACACAGGGTTGTAGCCACTGTCCATTTCAGTTTCTGCTGTCCCGAATTTGATCAATATTTAACTATTTGGATTGATTAATTGATTCGTGATTACTGGTGCATAAACTGCAAAAGTCATTGGTTCGGTAGGTGTGTTGCATGTTTTTATCACGGGAGATGCCAGTGATCTTCTTCCGTAAGTCGCGATTTACGTCAACTTCAGGAAGGTTTCCACAACCAGGTATCTCCCACCATTGAGGAACCGCCGCAGCCAGGGACAATCTATTGTTTAGGTCAATCTGTGTGTTTTCGAAGGCGCAGTTAATATCTGAATGAGAGGTAAAAAGTGCTGTCATTAGGAAAATGTCGGTTTCTGTGTAGTCTGACTGTGGTAAATCCGACGTGTAAATAGAAAAAAGAAGTGGAGAAAGGTAAGAACCTTGAGGGATTCCTGCATTAATTTCAAATCTGTTTGAAGGACTTGAGTTAATACGTACAGAAAAATATTTAAATTTAAAAAAAACTTCTGATGTACTAGACACTTGGGAGTTCCTAGTTGGTGCAGTTTGCACAAAAGACCTTCATGTCAGAGTTTACCAAAGGCTTTCTCAATGTCTAGGAAAACTGAAATTGTGTATTTCTTGCAGAGAAATGAATTTGCTATATATTCAGATAATTGCAGCAGCTGGGTACTACGTTGTGATCGGAATCCGAACTCAAAGTCCTCGATAGCTTTAATTTTAGTGAGGTGTGAATATAATCTGCTGTGAATTAATTTTTCAAATACCTTTGCGATTGAGTGTAGCAGACTTATTGGTCTGTAGCTTGTAGGAACGCGAGCACTTTTGTCAGGTTTACAAAAGGGTAGAATTATAGAAAATGTATAATCTATTGGAAAGAAGCCCAGTCTTAGACAGGAATTAAATAAGGTGGTTAAAATATCCATTGTTCTTTTGGGTAATTCTTTAAGAGCTCTATTGTTAATATGATCGTGACCAGATGATTTTCGGGTTTTTAATTGCATAATAATTTTTGACGTTTCCGATGGGGATATAAATTTTATTTTATCTGGGACATTATAGTTTGGTAACAGGAGGTTTCTTGCAATATAATTGGTAAAGGTAGACTTTGTATTTGGGTTTGAAGTAAAACAGTCTTGCAGATATTTACCTAGCATGTTGGTTTTCATATGACCCACACAAGCTACATTTGAGTTGTGTTTAAAGATAGGAATGTCAGTAGTTTCGTTACGTAGTCTTTTTATGGTTGAGCGGAAGATTGATTTAGTGACTGGATCAGACCGATATTCCGACCGGGCAGGGCGGGAACGTGATGGGATGAGTGTTCTCATTGAGTGAAAAAAAGCGAAAAGTGGATAAATCTGGTTGTTGTGTGTTGTGAATTACTTCCTGAAACACGTCGTGTAGTCAGAATGTTTCGTGGGTTCTTGATACCAAAAAATTGAATTACGGCAAAACATTTGCCTATCCGTCTCTCCATCCGTCTGTTCGTCCGTCTCTCTCTATGAACAATGCTGGAAGCTAAACCATAAGTAGGATTTTCAGTGAAGTTGATGTTTTCTGATAGATTTAACAGCTCCTTGAATGTGAAACGAATATTTTCGTTTTTAAGAGTCACTTTACAATTCTGATGATAGAGATTGAATAAGAGAGATGAAAAAGTTCTAAAAAATCAGGTCTTTAAAAAAGGTAATGCACACCGTTTCAAAAATATGAGTTGTGTAACGTAATTTTGCATTTTCGAATATGCAAATTCGTATTAATTGCACTTCGTTTGCTAGAATCTGTCAGGAGTTATGAGTTGTGATTAGGAGAATGTCGCGACCCGGAAATTAGAAATTATTAGAATAAATTCTCTTTATTCGGCGGAGTATCTGGATGGATGAAACAGAGACTTGGATTATGAAATTTGAGTTGATGTACAACTTTAAATTAATTACATTTTCGGGCGTAATGCGCTGCGATTATTAATGAGTTTTTCAAGAGATCGCTGAGGTATGTTAATATGGACAGAAAGTGCGGTATTGTAATTTTACCTAACTCTTGCCGGTGCGAAAAGGTTTGTGCTGTTGGACCAGCTCTAGATCATTGTGTATGGAGTCGTTATATCGAAGAAATATTTTTTGACAGCATATCCGCAAAACAGAAGTAATACTATTGAAAAATTAGGTATCTGTCTTGCATCAGTTTCTCCAACTTCACAATTCAATCCTGGGGACGGAGGAGAGTAAGTTATACATTAATTCAAAGCAGTGCAACTAAAAACGAAATGTTAAACGATGTGATAGAAGCCGAACATCGGGATACTATAGCATGAAGTAGATGTGTGGGAAATTGCTAAACCGAGCCTTAGCGGAGTAACGGCCCTGGCTGTTTGGTAGGAGGAGATGTGGAGGGCGGTGGGGGAAGGGGAGGGGCGTAACGAGGCGATGCAGGGAGGCTCGGGGGGTGTGAGGCGTGGTGGGGCGAGATGAAGCCAAACATAGTGAGGTGAGGAAGGGGGAGGTCCGTGACGTGGTGGGTCGTAGCATGGCTTGGCGGGTGGGGCGTGGCGTAGCGTGTCGTGACGTGACGGTGCGGTGCAGCGCGGTGCGAGGCGGGGAGGATGGGCCAGTAATGGGCGAGGCGTCGCAGGGACGGGTAGAACGGGGCAAGCCGGGATGGGCCGGAGCGTGGCGTGGCGTGGCGGGGCTTGGCGGGCGGGGCGTGGGTTTTGCGTGGCGAGGAGTGTCGGTGCATCGCGAGGCATGGCGTGGCGGGGAGGGGAGGGGAGGGAAGGGAAGGGAAGGGCGGGGAGGGCCGGGGCGTGGTGGGCCGGAGCGGGGGTGGCGGTGCATGGCGGGGCGGTGGTGGGTGGGGAAGGGAGGGGCGTGGCGGGGCGTGGCGGGGCGTGGCGGGGCGTGGCGGGGCGTGGCGGGGCGTGGCGGGGCGTGGCGGGGCGGGACAGAGTTGCGGGAAAGTAGTTGGCGTCCGCCGCCGCGCTGCGGGCAGCCACCCCCGGGAGAAGGCACGTCATAAAGGTAGCTCCGGTTAAGTGCAGTCTTACGAGGCGACCGAATTTGTAAATAACTAATGGCCTCTAATGGAACGGCCTGGTTAACTAACGCGGGCTGACGTCACGCCCCCGCCGCCGCCGGGTAGCGTGCGCGGCCGCAGGGCGGAGGCGCCGGCCGACCTCGACGGGCAGGAGGGAGGCGATCACGAAATTATAAGAGCAATTCAGTCGACCAGCAACTCTCGACAGCTCCACTGACGCCAATCCAGGAATACACGCGCTGCCATACAGATTCGGTCAAGCGTGACAATAAAGTTGTGGTGTTGCATCAGTGCACTTTTGCTCGTATTTGTGAGGGTTATGGAATATAATATTGCGTCTTGTATCTTATTCTTTGCGCTATCCTGAAAATAAAAGTATTAAACAATAAAAGCGCAAAGGACTTGAATTTTCTGTTCTCGAAAGTTCTCAGATTTTATAATACTCGGCTTTCTATGACATTACAAATTACATTTTACATTACTCAAATGTTAAAATTGAGAATTCTGCAGGTTATCAAGATTTTATCTCCTTCCTATAATACAATATACAATAAACACTACCTTAATTTGATTTGTAATGTCTCTTTCGTTGAACAGACCTCCATCATCCATTGTTCTCGGCAGCGACGGCGACGGCTTCCGGCTCTCGGAGAGCGGCCTAACTATTAACAAATGTCCCTGTAGTCGCTCTGACCGGGAGGGCCTAGGTTCGAGTCCCAACGGTGGCAGATTTTCGACACTAGGACAGCTAGATCGAATTCAGTCGCTGTCTGGAGGAGAATTCTAGCGGCCGGCTGCTCTGATCGGTAGTTTGCCGTGGTTTCTCCGATCAGTACCAGGCGAATGCCAGAGCTGTACACTAACAAACGGGCCACGGACCGCGCGCGATCTTACCTACCTCCTCCTTGTCCTATCCTCTCTTCTTACACACTCGCTAAAACGCACTACACATGCACACATGCCCGGAGACCGGTTGAGAGCTTAGAGCTGGTCTCGGCTGGGGCGGTGCCCTGCTGATTGGAGATACCTGGTCGGTGAAAACCCCGCTAGCCAACGATAGGTCGGCGCCGGATCTCGCCATACGGGGGGGGGGAAGATCGTAGCCTCTTCCCGAGCAAAACATGTACTACACTAACGGGATTAATGACTGGTAGTTGACGTTTCCGGAATCACTGAAACAATCAATCTAACAATTCACCGTCTCTTACTTCTAGGCTGTCCGGGTGGCACCGCGTCGTTGGCAGATAGGCCAATCGGCCTATCAGGCCTATCTGCCAACGACGCGGCGCCACCCGGACAGCCTAGAAGTAATGGACTCGAGCCGCGGAAGCCTACGTGTAAATTCACCGTCTAGCGGCGGTATCTGCGGCGGGCCGTTCGGGGATAGAGGCTCGCTCGGCAGTCAGCGGCGCTAACGTGGCGACGACCACGGGCAACCTCGTGAAGTCGTAGGCTTCCGCGGTTGGAGTCTTGTGAATGATCTTGGCTGTCCGGGTGACGCCGCGTCGAAGGTTGTATTGCCGACGTGTGCTGTATTGTAGAAGGCTGTATTGCCCTGAGGAAGACCACGATAAGGTGGTCGAAACGTCGGCGATACAGCCTTCAACGCGGCGTCACCCGTACAGCCAAGATTATTCACTGATTCTTCCTTGTTTGATGGACCGGCATGGGTGCTTAGCACATCAATTCACGTCACTGCCATGCCTCCGACCTGAGGTCCTAGGGTTCCACTCCCTTCGCTGATAGAATTTTCGTCATAAGTTACATAGCTAGAACTCTGCTGTTGTCTTGAGATTAATTCAGAGATTAAAGCGGCGGCGATGGTGTGACGGTTAGCGTACCGGACTGTTATATCCAAGCTCGCGGGTTCAAACCCGGTCGAAGCAACAAAATGGGCGAAAAAATCCTTCGTACGCCTTCCTTCGGAGGGGAAGTAAAGCCGGCTGTGCCGTGTTAGTAGATTTACTTGCATGTAAAAGATCCTCAAGCCTAAATGACGCCTCTGAGCTAAATTCAAATCGCCTGTTTCTCGCCCAAGAAATACCTCCTTCCTCTGCTAGTTGATGAAAGGAGCGTAGCGAAATTTGCGTGGTCAGACGGAAGAGCGGGCCTGATGGCCCGAGTCTCGCCACGTAAAATAAGGCAAATTCAATTCAATTCAATTCAATTCAATTCTCGAGACCGGCTGCTCTGGTTGGGAGTGTTTCGTGTTGTTTCTTCTTCATACCAGGCGATTGCCAGAATAGTATCCTAAAAACGGGCCACGCAATCTTTCCTTCCTCCTCGTTGTCCGATTCTCACCACTTACCTCAACACACACTAGCATGCACTTTCATTCAAGAGACTAGTCGGGAGCTTAGAGATTATTCCGTCTGGGGCGGTGCCCCTCTGGTTGGAGATAAGAATAATGCCCGTATGCCAACAATAGGTCGGCACCGGATCCTGCCATTCAGCGGGGGAAGACAATCGCCACCACCCCTGCTACAACATAAACTACACTTATGGGACTAATGCCCGGAATCGCTAATTAATACATATTTTAACCGAAAATTATGATTGTTTTCTTATTTATACTCCTTTCTTCTAAAAGATATGTTTTGAACACTTTCTCATTTGAAACTGTTTCTGATATTCCTATTACACCATTTTGTAAGTATGTCTATCTTTGTGTGCATTAAATAGTTTTCTGAGTCTCTGCCCCTCGGAATACATGGGTATCTCTCACCCTTGGTGATGGTTTTGATTTACAATGACGTAGTAATTGATATCCTCTAGCGCTTCAAGTATATTTATTAATCATTTTCTTTCCAAAGAAAGTGTTCGTGATTTTGAGTTCATTTGTTTTGTTTGTTCATTTGATTTGTTGCAAAGTCACTTAATCTTTGCCCATTTTCATTCACATGTGTTTCTCCAAATGCACCTACATTATTTGGTATAGGGTACTCTCGCATTAAACTCACCGGTGAGTATAACTTGATCTGTCTTGCATATTTTGTCAAGGGTTTGTGATAGATCTTCATATATGATATCATTTTTCAATTTTCGTCATTATTCAGGTGCATATATGCCAAACGCCATTAGTTAAGATTTTTGATCTTAAATTTCACTGACATAATTCTTTCACTGACAAAAAGATATTCTTCAATTTTTGTTCTTCATTTAGGATCTACAATAATACTGACACCAGCGCTCGTTCTTTTCTCATATTCTACACCACTGTATAGTATTACATGAGGCGTTCAGAAGACAATCAGCCTAGCTCCAATTTTTAAAAAATAAATTGTGAATAATAACATGGTTGTGTTGCACAAGTAACTATTTGGCATTGATCATGACGACGAACTCCACATTTAAATGGTTTGCCCTTAGAATGCGCCAAGTCCTCTGATGCCAAGTGCAACGAATGCACCAAGTGCAATGATTATTTTATCCGTTGCTTCGGTGGCCAGTGTAATTAACTCCTTAGCTCCATGACGTTTAACTGAACTGATTTGAAGTTAACAGAACTGTTTCGTTTTTTCCTACTTTACAGTGTTTATGTATGCGATATTTTTATGTTTACTTTCTTATTTCAATCAAGAAATAGCAATAATGACGAACGTAGAGTCATGTAACATGGCTCATCCGTCCAGCTCATCCAGGTAGCTACATTTAGTTGATTTACTAATCCAAATCGTTTAACATTTTTCTTGCATTTCCAAAAATTAGTATATTCGGTTTTCTATGTCTAAGAAGCTTGCAAGTGTTTTTATATGTCCTCAAGATGGATAACTGATCCGATCACTGAGTAAGTTCAGTGCTGGGTTCTGTTTGATTCTAGGGTGACGTCACCTTAGACAGATTGTCTTTCCGGACTTAGGGACTTGTTTGGAAATAAATCTGTAACTTAAAGACAGATCTTTAAATAAGATCATATGCAATTTTTCCCAAAGACGAGTGAATTTGTTTAAATTTTGCTTTATGTAAAGTCTATTAAAATATATTTTAAAAGTGCCTCCATTTTCCCCCTTATAACATAGTAGAGTATGTATACACCATTTCGTTGAACTCTCTGAAGTTTCAAATATTGCACGAAAGTGTGTATTGTACCGTCTCCTAGTTTCTCGTATAATCAGTTCCAGTGAAGACAAATTGATAAATCTCTTTTCCTATTTTTTTATCTAAGGAAGCTCTGAGATCATTTCTGTATTCAGATATTTTAAGTAACTACGGCATTAGGTACTGGATTCAATGAAATTCACTAATAACAGAGGTCGTTCTCTAGATGTCTGCCGGAGGGAACATTATTTTTTGAAAAGCAGGAAATTCCGACAAAGAAAAAGCGAATTCAGGCATTCGGACACATTTGTCTGCGGATCATTTTAAATCTTCTCTCGGACAACGAGGATAATATATAATCATTCAAAACCGGACACTCCAATCCTCTCTTGTTTCAAAACGCGCCTCAACAAAGGCAGCCGGAGGTGAATGGCGATGAGTAAAATTAATCCTGATAAAGAATAAAAAAAGGGAGGAGCTACGCAAGTACACAATACTTCCTCATGCATAAATTTCCTCTTATTAGGGCGTTCGGCGGCGCCGCGTAGCCAAGTTTTACTTCGTTTCCGCGGGCGCTGAAAAAACAAAGGGCGCTCGGCCTTTGTTGAGGGAACAAAAGCGCGTCGCGAGGAGGTGGGCGGGTGAGGTGGGGAGGGGGGGGGGCTCCTCGCAAATGGCCGCGAGCGGTCAGAAGAAGCGCGCCTGCGAACGGCTGCGAAGCGGGGAATCGAAACCGCGTGCGCCTCTGCGTCAGGAAGTCGAGTGGCGATTGGCGGGCGATGCCGAAGGTCGTACAGCCACCTGCTAGGAGTTTGATGAGCACTACCGGTTTATAATGTGTCTGCAGGGGCATCAGTTGATGTCACTACAGTGCCCCTGATCGGGATGACCTTTTGGCTGTCCTGAAGACCGAGCCTTGGACAACCCGCAATCTCCGTGTACCTCATTTCTCATCCTTACCCTTCCTTTCTAATTTACCACACACATGCACTATACTATCACATGCATCGGGTGCCGAATCGGGACCATAGAGAGTGATCTGGCAGGGGCGGGACTTCACTGGGGAACTAGGAAAGATACCTAGCAAGGGAAAGTCTTGGTATACCCAACCGTGAGCTCAGAGAGAGCGTAGGCTTTCGCGGCCGGAGTCAGCATTACGCCCTGAGGAAGGTCTTAGAATGGCGACCGAAACGTTGGCACCTTCGCCATGGACGCGGCGTCACCCGGACAGCCTAGTAAATAGTGAGCTCAGAGTATTAACTGATACCACTGCAGTGCCTCTGAACGGGAGGTGCTGGGTACGAGATCCGACGGTGGTAGCATTTCCGACACTAGCTACATAGCTAGGTCGAATTCAGTCGCTGTTGGAGGAGAATTCTAGCGGCCGGCTGCTCTGATCGGTAGTTTTCCTTGGTTTCTCCCATCAACACCAGACGAATGCCAGAGCAGTACCCTAACAAACGGGCCACGGACCGCGCGCCTTCGTTCCTCCCATTTCCTTGTCCTGTCCTTCCCCTTACATACACACACCCACACGTACATTTAATGCACTGCCACACATGCCGGAAGACCGGTCGGGAACTTAGAACTTGTCCCGGCTGAGGCGGTGGCCCTCTGGTGGGAGACCTCTGGTTGAAGAAAACCCCACTAGCCTACGGTAGGTCGACGCCGGGTCTCACCATCCAGCGGGGGAAGATCACCGCCATCTCCCGAGAAAAAAAGCATGCACCACACTTACTTGGATGTATATCGGCGCATGATCTTACCATCCAGGAATGAGAAACCCCCATTCTTCGGTAAACTACCTTCACAACACTAACGGGACCTATGAATAGAGCAGTGCCCCGAAACATCAATGAATCATTCAATCGATCAATCGATCTAGCGGCGTCGCAGCAGTAGCACACCAATATAACGCAATCTATCAAAATTTCCGAGACGAGTAGTTATAGAGGTCATGTTTCCGCAAGGCTGATTATGAGCCAGGTCAGAGGTTCTTTACAAATTAAGGTATTTGATTTGTAATAGGATAAGCCACTTCAGCGACATCTGGCGAATCGCAAATTTTATTATCTAAATTTTGATTGAAGAGGCTTCGCTTTCTACTAAGTATATCTTGTTCACATTAACGAAGATATAATATCAAAGGCTGGATACAATATCAAAGTGCATTTGGTGTGCTTTCTCAAGTTTAACTTAGAGGGAGGATGTAGTGGTCCTTCAGTGAGAATGTCTGCATGAAATTAACGTATCTTAAAAACAATATTTCATTGAAAATATAAACAGAAATAATAGTAAAGCGTTCAAATGCGTTACAGAAACCTGGAACGAAATTGGACGCAAAAACGAAACAGAAAATAGAGAAAATTTTCTATTTCCTCACATTAACCTGCAACTGTACCTCACAGATATTCACTTCATTGCAGCAATGACCGTTTTGCATTAGCCTTTGTAGTTTGTATGCGTTCTAAACCGGTGCTTGCAGGCGGGATATAGCGTCCGTTGGGGCGTGCGAGTCGGCTATTAAACCGTAATGGCTCAGTGGAGCCGCCGATGGTTAGTGCGCGCGTTACGTCAAAGGACGTGCGTGGACTGCCTGAGTGCGCCGTCCCCGACTGCAAACGCTGCGACGCTACTTGCAGAGCAGACGCTAGACGCCGTCGTGACGTCACGTTATTGCGTGTTGCCTCAAGGCACCCACGCGCCGGTGGGAGCCACTTGCTTCGAAGAATTGAGTTCCGGCTTTTATCCCAACCAGATTAGGTGGTTCGGGGAATCAACCGATGCCACTGATTGGGAGGTGCTAAGGTTCGAGTCTCGACGGTGACTAGCTGTATAGCTAGGTCGAGTTCGGCTCCTGTCTGGAGGTGAGTTCTAGCGGCCGGTTGCTCTGGTTGGTAGTTTTCCGTGGTTCCTCCGATCAAGAACAGATGAATGCCGGAGCAGTTCCCTAACAAACGGGCCACGGAGCGCACGCGATCTTTCCATTCTCGTCCTTGTCCTATTCTCACCCTTTACTTTCGCTACACTTACATTAACATGCACTAGAGTTCTGTACTTGCCAGGCGTCCAGTCAGAAGCTTAGCGCTTGTGGTGGGGATACCTAGTTGGGGACAATCCACTTACGGGACTAATTTCTCTAGCAGCTCGAAATCACTAACAATCAATCAATAAATCAATCGAATGATGGGAAGGCAGAGGAGTGGAGGCATTAGTCTCTAGACGTGTGACACGCGGGACATTTCACCGGGCCTTCGTGAACCATCGGATCCGAAATCGAGGATTTGAGCAGCCCTGCCCCGTGCCCTTCCCCGTCTACTTGTGCATGCGGCGCGGAGCAGCAGCGGTCGCATTAAAAATGCGCATTTCTGATTGCGGCGGCTGCTTGTGGCGGCGGCGACGACGGCGCTGCTGCCGGTGCGCAACTTGTATCAACCGCACGGGCGCTGCCCCGCCCACTTCGTCCTCCGCAGCGCTCCCCCGCGGGAGCGGCTCAGCACCGACAGGGCGAGGCTCGTTCCGGGAGAGGTGGCTCAGGGCATCTACTGATGGCCCAGCAGTGTCTCTGACCGAGAGGTCCTAGGTACGAGTCCAGACAGTGGAAGGATTTTCGACACTAACTATTCAGCTAGGGCGAATTCATTCGCTGTCTGGAACAGAATTCTAGCGGCCGGTTGCGTTCATCGTTAGTTTTCCGTGGTTTCTTCGATCAACACTTGGGGAATGCCGGAGCAGTGCCCTAACAAACGGGCCACGAACCACGCGCGATCTTTCCTTCCTAATCCCTGTCCTCTCTCTCCGCCCCTTACTTACACACACGTACACTAACATGCACTATACTATCACACGTGCCGGGAGACCGGTCGGAAGCTTAAAGTCTGTCCCGGCTGGGGTGGTGCCCCGCTGGTGGGAGACTGTTGGGGCGGGGCCCCTTCAGGCGACGGTAGGTCGGCGTGGGATCTCGCCATCCAGCGGGAGACAACCACTCCCACCTCCAGAGACAAATCATGCACTACACTTACGGGAACAATTACCCTAGTAGTTGACGCTACTAGAATGTTTCTGACCGGGAGGTCCTAGCTTTTGGGTCCCGACGCAGACGGGATTTTTCGCTCTAGCCACATTCGTAGCTAGGTCGACTAGCTTGCACTCTCTGGAGATTTCTTGCTCCATGCTGCTCTGATCGGTTGTTATCGTGATTTCTCCGATCAACACTAGACGAATGCCGGAGCAGAACCCTAACAAACGCGCCACGGACAGCGCGCGATCTTTCCTTCCTCTTCCTTGTCCTATCCTCACCCCTTACTTACACATACACACACTAACATGCACTACACTACCACACGTGCCGGGAGACCGGCAGGAGCTTAGAGCTTGTCCCAGCTGTGGCGATGCCCTACAAGTTGGAGTACCAGGTTGGGGAAAGCGCGCGCAAGTCAACAAGTAGGTCGGCGCCGTATATCGCCATAAACGGAAGGATATTAAGGCCGCCTCCCGCGATGAAAACATGCACTACACCTACAGGACAAATGACCTTAGCAGTTGCCCCCGAATCACCAATCAATAAATCGATTAATCAAGAAAAAACATAGATGTTCTCTCCTCTGGGTACGTTCTCCGTGAAGAGCACATTCGCGCTCCCCGAACATCGCATAGGCCTATATATGAAATGTTTACATACTTATCCATGGTATCCTCGTCTTCATAACGGTGTTTGTAACGTCGGTCCTGTTGAACAGATTCTGACCCTCAACTACATTCACGGATTGATGACACAATTCAATGTCAAGTCATTAGATTTTGGAAGGATTATTGAATGCACGGAGGGCTCGGAATGACCCGTATTCCAAGCACAGAGTTTAAAACATTCGTGACTCACGAGGGTTGCGAACTCACTACTTTACTGCTTGTGCTCACCTGAGAAAAACCAATTTAGAAAACCACGGAAAATTACTGATCAGACTAGCCGGCCGCTCCAATGATTAAACTTGTCCCAGCAATCTAGCTTGTGTCGAAAATTAACCACTGTCCGGTGTTGAAACCTAAGCTCTCCGGTCAACATTGCTGAAGATGTAACGTAAACAATACTGGATATAGGGGGAGTATGGATACCGTGTCCTTCCTCTGATCCTGCCTTTCGATAGCATTGTGTATTATAGAAGTTTGTGCGGTTGTGCACTTAGAATCTAACCTGTTACTTCTTAATAGTCGCGTATCCGGCAATTCCACTCCCTGGAGAACAACGGCGAACACCACAATAAATTGTGAAAAAGTTGAAGGTACTTCTATATATTCAAAACCTAAAGCTAAATGTGGTCAGTATTATATTACAATAATTTATTGCTAGTTTGAGTTGAAATACATCGTTTTTGAGCTATGGCACGGTCATATGTCTATGATTATTGCGAAAAAAGTGTTATGTCAAAAAATGGCAAACATGACATTTTATCACAGGTATATGTAAAGAATGTTCTTGAGGATATAGGGAACTAAACGCCAGATCATTTTACACTGAATTATTTGTCAGTGAATTTTGGGAATATGAAAAAGACACGTTCATGATCTAATGTGAACAAGGCTAAATTAAGATTTGGCTGGAAATACATAAGACTGAAGGGCTAATCATTGGCAGCACTGTACTATAAGTGCCGACATTTTCCTAAGATATATTAAAAACAATAATGTGTTTAATAGTAAATTTTAAAACCACTAATTTTTAAAAAGACTTAAAACTACTCATCAATATTGAAAATATATTTTAAATGTTTTTCTGTACTTGTTCTTTTGACGAGGTACATTAGATTATAACTTCTTTAATGTATCTGAATGAAGTATATGAAGAATTAGGTAACATTAAGTAAAAAAATTAGAATTACCTCAACAATACGATCTCGAATTCTGTCGCTGTCTGAAGGAGAGTTCTAGGTGCTCTCTTCAGTAGTTTTCCGTGGTTTCTGCGAACAACAACAACAGGCGAATGCCGGAGTAGTACCCTTAGAAACGGGCAACAGACCGCGCACGATCTTTTCTTCGTCTTCCTTGTCTCGAAATCTCGGTATATAAAACATTTTAATTATATTTTCAAAAACGAGTCTAATTCGGTGTTGACCGAGAACATTGATTGTATTGTTCCGTAATCTGTAAAACGTCCCACTTTTCTTTAGTCTCAGAGAACAAGTACGAAATGGCTTTAAACATATTTTGAAGGGGGTTTCCATTTTCCGTGTAGTTCATACATTTTATATTTTTTGCGATTTTTCGACAGTTCTTCCTTTTGTGAGTTATTATTTCAATAGCTGAGTTGAAATTTATATTTGCATTTAACTTATACCTCCAATACTAAAGTCCAATATTTCTTTCTCAATGTCATATACTCCTCAATTGAATGGCGTAATGTAGAACGAGACCCCAAAACAAAAGTGAAAAAATTAAGTAATGGCATTATCGAGACCGCTAAACACTATTTTTTAATTTTCAAAATTCATTGAAGCGATGTTTGTGTTGTACCGATGTTTGCAGGCAAAAAAGCTAAACCACATATTAGGTTCTGTTCTTATGTTCATAGATTGCAGCACCAATGATAAATATTATTGACAAAATTATGAAAAACTAATGTAAATCCGTTGCAAGTACGCAATCCACGCAGTTTTCATTTTCGAGAATCCTTGATGCTCGAAATTGTAACATGTCGCAATTTTCCAACACTTTTCCAGCAACACTTATTTTGGCTTTCGAATGTTTTCTGCATAACTTCATTTAACTGTAGATCATTAAATGATATCAGACACGCTTTTGAAAAATCTGAGTAAACCCTATACATCAATTCAGTAAAACTCTGAAGTGTGCAGATGTGCGTATGTGTGAAAATCCGTCACTCGCGCAAGTCCACTTCCCTTGCACCAATCGTAACGTATGAATTCATTCAACGCATTTTGGTTTCATAATGGGGAACTGATAATTTGTTTTCGGATTCGGCTAGAAATTCAAAGAAATTTCCAAAAACATGTTTTGGCGCAGCAATCATTGTGATAATGACAGGAATTAAACCAACACCTCATACACATATATGGCGTACCAACACCTCATATACTCATATACATATATGGAGTTCATTAAACCCAGTACCCAAACGTATTATGGTTGTATTGTATTCGTCTTTCACACCCCTGTCTTCATATCGTGTCATCCTCACAGATACCATTCCATTACACGCAATAGTAGTCGCTAATGACCTAGACGTTGATGCGAGCTTAAATAACAAAAAATAGATTCAGATTACCGTATTTAAGATAATAAATGTGCGACAACCTACTAACAGTATTGCCTCGAAACTTCGAAGAATTTCAAGTGAATACGGAAAAAACAAAACTGTGAGTAATGTTAGAGAATGAATGAACTTCGACTTCTCACTTTTAAGTTCTTACATAAGTGTGCAAGTACCAATTTTTAAATGAAAGTGACCCACAGCTTATTCTTATTCAAGTTAACTAACACTTTATTCACATAAATATACAAAACAGTCACCTTTTAATGATATATTCGCTTGCAACGCTAGATTCACATACAAAATAGAGCAATTGCAGAAGTAGAAGTGAACACAAATTAGACTGAGTTTGTGACCTCTTCAAATTTAGGGGAGAATTATATGGAAATGTTGAGGAAAACCAGGGAAGAATGAAATGTAGTTGTAAAATATGTTGCAAAGGAATTTTCGGAACTAATCGGGAATGATCTGAATTTTTGCATTTAGCATTTGTGCTAATGCAATGTGCTATGTGCACTGTTGTGGACATTAGCAAAATAGCAAAAAACTGTAGCTGTACTAAACTTCAACAATTAGCATCATCAAAACCTACAATTAATTGTTATGTCGATTATAATTTTCAAATTGCAATGCTGTTCGTATTCCGTATGGAGGTAACATACAAGTCTATACACACAATTTTTATTCGGGAGTATAACATTGTCAGTTGATACGATTTATTGGTAAGTTCAATGCCACATATTGAAAGAACATATTTGAACAAATCGGTGAATGAAAGAAATTTTTATTAGTTGAAAATATTTTTAAATCTGTTTACAGCGTCGGTAACGCCTCATTTACT
The DNA here is from genome assembly GCA_038098605.1 of Gryllus longicercus. Taxonomy (NCBI): domain Eukaryota; kingdom Metazoa; phylum Arthropoda; class Insecta; order Orthoptera; family Gryllidae; genus Gryllus; species Gryllus longicercus. The sequence goes on from JAZDUA010000734.1 coordinate 450,076, forward strand.
ATTGTTGAGAATAACATTAAGAGGAGAAAAAGTGTCTGTATGCCGCGCATTCAAACAAATTTCTTTAAATATATTTCATCGCTCAATTGTTTCAATAGAGCAAGGGACGTTGAAAAATGGAGTAAGTTCAATTTTCCGTGAACTGTTTTTTTGTAGAAAATTTCAAAACTCAAAATTTTGATACTACAAAATTGGTGAGAATAATAAAAGATGTTTTAAAAATTACATTTTTGAATATGAACATTTAAAATCGATGAAAAAATACGTAATATTTGTGTAATGTTGCATCAGAGAAAGAGTATTTTGTAGTTATTATTTTTTAGAAAATACCTCCATTATTTCTATACTTTTTTGGCTGCAGTAAAGGAACCTTAAATATGACTTCAGATGTACTATGTAGTGAAGAAAAGTCTTCAAATATGAAAAATATCCACGTGAATAATGAATGCATAAATTCGGTGAGGGGGGGGGGAGGAATATCCAAACAACCAGGAAAGTTATATTTAGGATGGTGAATGTTGTCGTAAGTATATGGTTAATTTGCAGGCTCAACGTCATGAGCAGTAACTGCATACAACTATTGTAAACAATTCCTGTTTGTTTTACTAGCTTTGGAGCCACAGCATACGTCGTGGTAATTAGCTAAAATATATATTGTTAGCGACAGATGGGAAGGTCACTAGTTTTCAATGTGTCCGTAGAATGAATACCATTCTTGATTAGAGAAAACATGTTATTTTGGGAACAATGATATTTTTGTCGAAGTATGCTAGTATATCTGTACATAAAAGCTGAGGAGGAGGCTGAGATGTGTGTGAAATGAGAAAAAATATAAGAGCTTGGATGAGTTTAAGAGCATGAAAGGCTTCCAATTTAACCTAAATATTGTTTTTTTAACAAAAAGTAGCTCTGAAACGAACAGTGAAATGCCTGGTCAGCTACAATAAGGATAGTTTAGGCATTCCAATAAAGACCCATCCAGCTCCTCAGTATCCGAAAATTCTTTGTACTCTGCTGTGTCTCCACATTTCAGAAGAAGATTGTAGGTCCAATACTCAGCAAAACTCACCTTTTGAATTTTTAATTAACGTTTCATTTAGAACGGGTTTATGAGATAATTTCTACCTAAAATTACAGCGCTGTGGAATGAAAATTGATTGAAACATCGATCACCAATTTCGCTTCATTTGTGACCCCTATAATTACATTTCTCTCGGGGTTCGGGATTAATTTCTGCACCGAGCAAATGTTATTATGATTTGTATCCATTAAACACCTTTCTCTCCCTTTTCAGACAGAAGTAGATCATGATGACAAAGCAAAGGGTAAAAGAGTTACTGGTCCTTAAACTGGTGAAAATTTGATACTACAATTAGAATGATTTTTCAAATGAACCATGTAGAAGGAAACTATGGTAGAACAGTTCAGACTAAAATTCAGGAAGTGAGTAACACTTTAGAGACTCAAAATATTTTGATTGTTCGTTTGAATGTTATTTGAATTGTCGAGTGAAACTGCAAATACGCAAAAATATACTATATTCTGTAACAATGCAATAAAAAGGTATTAGTTAATGTAATAAACGTCTTTAGGCGTGAAAAAATATTTTTGGCACAAAATAATTAAGCTAATATCGTATAATTGCAAATTCTCGATATATCTGCATCACGTTTTGTACAATTTGTTTTGTAAAGTCCTTGTATTGGTTCTCGATGCAAAATATTATTATTAGACAACCATTAGTAAACGCGACTACGTTTAGAGCATGCACAGCTAAAAGTAGACGATGTTCAAATGTTCATATAAAATTGAGATTGGAACAAGATGAAAAAAACAAAATACTTTCGCCTCACTGCATTAGCTAACACTAGCTTAATGTAACCTACTACATAATTAAGTGATGTGAATATTTTGTGAATAGTATTTAACTGTTCTTAATGTTCAATCTCATACCCTGTTTTGCTTTGCCCCGCCTCACACTACCTCGTTTGGCCTTGACACACTATTTTAAATGAAAACCGCATCCAAATTGGTCCAGCCGTTCCAGAAATCACTGCATACAAAGAAGCAGCCAAAATACGTAAAACTACAGAAATGGTTTCTGTATTACGTGAATAATAAAAAATACAAGAAAAAAACAGTTTGAAATCAGAGACAGAACTCCAATTTTCGTCAATGTAAATAGAATTGTCTAAGGTTTGTCTGTTAAGCAATAGTTGCATCGAGACTACCTCTGCTAAAAAAAATCACGATAATTTCTTTTTCTCTCTTGGGGCAGTGTAATTGCGGTATCACTTGCAATTGTTAGACAGTGGTAATACGAGTACAACTTTGTGGTTGGGGTTGTAGGATACCAGAATTGTGTTGCACTCTGAAACAAACATGGTATTGCATTGCAGAATATTATGATACTGACATGCAACAATCTGCATGCGATTTTCTCCTCTTTAGAATCTATTGTAATTTAATATTAGTAATAAGTGTCAATAACCACTGTAGTTATGGGGTATTCGCTTTTAGAGGGAAGAAAAGTACAAAGCAAAGCACACGGCGTTCACATGACAGCCCACCACCAAGTATAGTTTATTACTCATTTCTCAATGACCTCCCTGAAAAAAAGGCAGACTGGAGTTCTCTCATTAAATACAGTATTACTTCATGAGCGAAGATAAAGTACTTCGTCTCGCGCGTTTTGGAGAGACGCGTAGACTCAGTCCTAGCACGTGTAGTCGTGAAGTCAGAGCGAGAATTGACAATGACACGGGTAGAAGGAATATTCTTAAGAATAACCTTTCTTTGGAACATGGTGTAACAGGCGCGTCCAACTGCGTCCGCACGACCTACATGGCAGCCTAGAGCGAGGTCAACGAAGAACCCTAATTAAGTTTCTTTCCTCTACTTTTGTACAAGCTAGAAGTTCCTGTTTCATTATTTATTATTCATATTTTATTATTAGAACTTTACTGATCCCTCAGTGATAGTTTCGTCTTTCAACGCATACCGAATAATTGCAGAAAATTTCAAAACCACCAAGATGTGTGGACACTTCTTAGAACCTCCAGAGCTCTCTTACAGCCAGGTCTGCTCATAAACAAGTTGAAACCTTATTTTAGTACGAGTAATTGTGGATGAAAATAACAGTTGTGGAATCGGAAGAACCCAGTGCATATTGAAGTTGTTGTTCAAAAGAAAATGTCGCTGTCGGTGTCCGTGTGAAAAAAACGTAAGAACAGAAAAGGATCAGATTATATACTATGCTCTTGCTATACCCAAAACTGAAATTAATTTTGCACAAACACGCAGAAAATAATTGTAATGGGTTGATAAATACATGAATCAGCAGTTCTTAAATATATATACAATTTCCCTTCAAATTAATGCTTCCGGGCACGCCAACTGCTACGGTCATTAGTCCGCCAAGTGTAGTGCATGATTTGTGGGCGGCGGTGGTGAATGGCGAGATCCTGCGCCGACATACATGTCGGCTTGGGAGGTATTGCCTAACCAGTCATATCCTACTAGTGCGGTAGCGCCGTACCCGGAATCAACTCTAAGCTCCCAACATGTGTTATAGTGTAGTGAGTGTAAGTGTAAGTGTGTGTAAGTTAGAGCGTGAATAGGGAAAGGAAGAAGAAGGAAATATCTTGCGCGGTCCTTGGCGCTTTTATTAGAGTGCAGCTCCGATAGTCACCGATAGGGACAGCCGGCCGTTAGAATTCCCCTCAACACAACGTCTGAATGCGACGTAGCTGTCTAGCAAGCGTCGTTAATTAATGTACTGTGCCACCTCAGCCGTTAGCTCCCCGTTTGTGGTCTCCGGGCGCGGGAATGCATGTATCAGCAGTTCTTAACGTATACGACCGAAATCCAATCGATCGTCACATGCATTAATTGATTGATAACTAGTAATTCCGAACGCGTCAACTGTTGAGGTCGGTAGTCTCGTAAGTGTAGTGCATGCTTTTGTTCAGTAGACGGTGATCTTGTCCCGCTGGATGGTAAGATCCGGCACGGACCCACCGACGCGACGTCTAGTGGGGTTTTCCACAACCAGGTATCTCCCATCAGCGGGGCACCGTCCCAGCCGGGATAGCCCTAAGCTCCCGATCTCTCGCCCTGCGCGGTAGTGTAGTGCATGTGAGAGTATGTGTGTGTAAGGGGTAGGATAGGACGAGGATAAAGAAGGGAAGATTACGCGCAGTTGGTGGCCCATTTGTTAGGGTACTGCTCCGGCATTCGCCTGGTGTTGATCGGAGAAACCACGAAAAACTACCGATCAGAGCAGCCCGCCAATAGAATTTTCCTCCAGGCAGCGACAGAATTACACTCAGCTGACCAGCTAGTGTCGAAAATCCGGCCACTGTCGGGACTCGAGCCTCAAGACCTCCCGGTCAGAAGCACAGCAAGGACATCAGTTGATGCCCTGTGCCATGTCTCTCGGTTCGTTTCATGGGAAGTGCATAGCGCCGGGACCTCTTTGTTTTCTCAAACGGCAGTGTGTTGTCGGGGTGGAGGTGGAGGTGGAGGTGGAGGTGGAGGTGGAGGTGGAGGTGGGGGGTCGCTGACGGAGTCGCTCTCGCGGGGCGCCCTGCCTCGCCGGTTGGCGCCGCGCGCATGCAAGTTTCATCGCTGTGCTTCACGGCGGCGCCGGCGCCTATTCATCATAATTCCTGCGCCGCCACTCGTCAAGCGCCGCACCGCAACGCTGCCTCCGCGGCGGCGGCGGGCGCCGACACTAACAACAGACTAGATGGCTCAGGGCATCAGTTGATGTCATTGTAGTGGCTCTGACCGGGAGGTCCTAGGGTTCGAGTCCCCACGCTAGCAGGATTTACGACACTGCCTGTTCAGCTAGGTCGAGTCCAACCGTCATCTGGAGAATTCCAACGGTCGGCTCCTCTGAGCGGTGGTTTCTTCGACCAACAACATGCGAATGCCGGAGTAGTACCTTAACAAACGGACCATGGAGCGCGTTCTATCTTTCCTTCCTCTTCCTTATATCCTCCCCGTTACTTACACACACTTACACTACACTACACTACTCCACACTGCACTACTATACCACACATGCTGGGAGACTAGAGGGAAGCTTAGAACTATTTCGGGCTTGGGCGATGTCACGTTGGTGGGAGATACCTGGCGGGGAAAACCCCGCAAGCCGTCGGGAAGGTCAGCGCGTGATCCTATCATACAGCAGGAGAAGATCACCGCCACCTCCTGCTATAAAAGCATGCACTTCTCTTACGGGATTTATGATGTTAGCAGTTGACACCTGCGGAATCACTAATCAGGCAATCAACATGATCATGCATACATTTGCCTATATGCAACGGAGAATTTACATATTCTAAAATTCATACAATTAGTTGCAATTAATGTTACACCGTATATGAATCTCTGGACGACTTTAAAAATCACTCACGCTACACTGCACTAAACGTGCTCATTGCTTTCGCCCAAATGGCGATGACGGACCTTTTCAATTTGAAAACGGAACAGTAGCGCTCGATGAACTTCTAGCGTCTTGTTAAGATACTAATTCTATGCCGTAAACTGTATACACGAATGTGCTCCGTTCACACTGCCAGTGATTGGCTCCGCAAATTTCTTTGTTGTGCACGGAAAAACCAACAGAGTGCAGCTCGTTCACGCACTAGGCGACGTAAGTTTTTGCGCGCGTTCCTGTTCGGCGTACTCGTTCTCAGTGTAGGAAGTAGTTTGCTCGCGCAAAATTGTATGTAGTTGACATTCGTCTTACATATTGGCAAGTGTGAACATGGCCTTACAGGGGATATATTTTGAGTCTGTTGATGTGTTGTTTTCAATTGGGTTTTTTGGATGTTGTTGTGGCTGCTTATGCTTTTATGTGGATTCGTTGCGAATAAAATGTGATAACATTTTACAATTCTGATTCACTGCCCAAAACTGGAGGGTGAAGAAAGAGAAAACTGATACATTTTCATAATAAATGGTACCTGAAATCTCTAAAAACATGATTCTATCAGTGGTACCCGTGCTCTACGATGGTCTCTGCGTTTAGTCACTCGATGTCAAGTATCCGTCGCGACAACACTATCACTACGCTGCGCCGCCAGACGTAAATAATCTAATTTATAATGTATATACTGTGTGACTCTCGGTTACCCATTATTCTAAGTTTTGGAAACTTCGGATTATACGAAAATATTTACAAGAATCTCCGGCATCCACTTATTTCTCGTTCATGAAAGAGGAGTCACTCATTAATTTTCTTGCTTAAACGATGTTTCGTTCTACTAATTACTATCTTTTGTGAACGGGACTGTTTTGTTTGTTGAACTATTAATAACCAAACATTTTGTTCCCCTTTAGAAATTTATCTTTATTAGATATCAAAAATCTTCCTTTGATATGTTTTCGTAATTTTGCAATATATTATACAAATGTATTTAAATTAAAATATTAATATTTAATATTTTGCCAGTATTCTAAAGATCATCAGTTACACGACACACTTGTCAGAAACTTACTATCCCCCTTTTATAAAATCTGTAATGAGGAATGTTCAACATTTAGTACAGTATACAATACAACACGGTATCGACATACAAATTCTTGAAAGTGCAACTGCTAGACAGTGACTTACTCCTAAGTATACATCAGATGCATTTAAGACGAAAGACGTGTATATTTGGCTCTTGAAGAATTGAATAGGCGCCCATGCAACACGCAACACACCAAACGCTGTTCCGACGCTGTCACAACTACGGAGAGGATTTTTATGTCCTAAAAATCTTGAAATATGCTTTTAAAACATGCATGTGTTCTAAAAATTCTAAAATACGCACTTTCATATACAATTAAAATTAATACATTTTTATTTTCTGTATAAAACTTTCTTAATAAAATGTTAGGACAAGCATGCTTGGAATGAAATATATATTTTTGTGCTAATATAATGTGATCTGATTAACTTTTCGAGAGAAATATAACATAAGAGAATTAAACATTTACCTTTGTGAACAACACTGTAAGTCTTTCTGCGTTTCTTGCGCTGTTTTAAAAATATATATCAAGATATACACTAGATTTACACAAATATTTTATTAACTGTAAAGAGAAAAACGCAAACTGTTGCAACCGCATTTTAATCAATCAACGCTAACAAATAAACAGTAGATTCTATGAAAAGATGAAACGTTTTTGAAATAAGTCACTTGCAAAGTATGCTCCTATAATTACACGAGTATGCACAAACTTGCGCTGGCATATTAATCTACATAACATCAAATTCTAATCAAAGGTCAAGAAATTCCACTTAGTTATGATCTAAAGCAGAAAAAAGTATATGCAAAATCATAAAACTCCGTTTAGTAGTAACAACTTTCTTACATTTATTAGGTTTTGCACTTTTGGACGGTTTACTTCCTAACACAGGGATCACAAACGCTCAAATCTCGAAATAGATGTAAAATTTAAATTCACTGTATGATATTCTGCGCAAGTACTGTGCATCTAAAAGTATACGCATCTAAAAGTGTGACGTCTCAGACGATAGCGATTTACAGGAACGTAGATCATAGACGGCTTCTTCTTATAGAAATGAAAGTCTTTCTAATCGACAAAAATAATTTAATAACAAGACTTCCGTCTTACAGGTTTATAACTTACATCCAAGTCATATCAATTTCTTCAAACACTATTAAGTTATACCTGCGAATATCTTTAGCAAATCATGCATAGTATTGTATAACCCACAATCCGTGTACACGAGAAGCACTCGATCCACGACCAGGAGTGTGTCCACGACTTCAAGAAACCTTCTGTTTGGTTACCCAGGGTTTTCTAACATAATCCCCCGTTGCTAGGTGAAGACGTTTTATAACAATAACTTGCTATTTTACAACAGTAAGTATTGTTTTAAACATTCTTTGCAATATTAAGATGATTGGATTTACCAAGATATGGTCTATAGTGCAGATTAATGGCTGGCTATTCGAAGTTGGATTTTATTAGAAAGTAATTTTCACTTTTAAAACAATTATTTACAACGTGCGAAATGTTTGCACTCATTTACTCTCTTCCTTTTGTGCTGTATTTCATCAGCGTCATATTTTGTACTGCGCTGCTATTAATTGTATATTGTCAAATTGAATACGGTGTAAATGTCAACCACATTAGCAAACGATTCCGGAAAGTGTGAATCATTTGAAACGGTAAAACGACAAACTGTCAAAACGAGTGTTAGGAAGTCTAACAGTTTCGTTGTTGAAATGCCTATGTTAACAGACAATTGTTATAATATTGTTAATTTAAAATTAACTCGAATTTAAAAGGCATACATTAATCATAATACCAAAATAAGTTTCTTTTGTTAAAAGTTAATTGCATTTATTGAAACGGTGTCAATTACGAGACAAAGAATACCACACTTTGTTTTAAATTATGTTCTGTAATAAGTTTGATTCATGAAATGCATTGAGCTGGTGAAGCTATTACAGAAAGAGTAGGGACAAAATTTTAAACTATTTAATTACTAATAATTTACGATTAAATTATTTTTTTCCATTTATCTTTTATTTTGCCAAATGCAGTTAGCGGCCAGCCATAAATTACGTAACGCAAATTTGGAGTATTTTGAATACCCCTCCCGCAACATTCACGCACCCGTAACGCTTGACTGAACGCCCCTAAAATAATTACGTAACGCTTGAACCCCCTCCCCATGTACAAGAAATAAAATAAATTATACATCAGAAAAAACAATTTGTATTAATTTTATTAGTGTACTATTTTAAAATTTATGATAATTTAAGTCTGGCGATGCTGACTACATGTAACAATAACATTGGGAACAAGTGCTATGTGAGGGAAGGACACACAGACTTGAAAATTTCCTACAAGCCGAGTACATATCGTGGATGACGCATGAGCGACAATATACTGCACCAATTAAATTTGATTCTAAAATATACGATAGATCAGTTTTGTATATTTTTTTCGTAATCTTACAGATTCTATAAAAAGTTATGAAAAAATACTTTCATTTATCGTAACAAATTGCACAAAACTTTCAATTATTTGTTTTTAAAAAGTAATTTATATTTTAATGTTTTGTTATAAGACAGAAAAAAGAAATTGTTTCACAAGATGTCGAAACATTAAAAATAAATCATTGTTGCGTAACACTAAACTTACACCCCTACCGCCAAGTAATGCAACGTAACGTAGCCTCAAAACTCGTCTCCCTTCTTTAGCGTTACGTAATTAATAGATGACCCCTTTTGAATATGGAGTCAGTCCAAGTTTCCCATATTCAAAAATTGCAAAAGTACCGTCTTTTTGGACCAATTTCACACTTTCAATGTTCAAGCAATCAATATCTAAGCTAGATGTTTATAAAATACACTGGAGCGTGTTTGTAAAGTAACTACTAATCAAAAGTAAGTTTGTTTATTAATAATTTTCAATGCACACAGAAATTCAAAACTAACTATGCATCCTTCGGCCATGTGAAAGGATTCTTTAGATACCCAGAAACTCGGGGAAGACCCTAAAACGGTGGAATCGTTTTAGTGTTGACTGAAATATGCAAACGTATGAATATGATATTACGCACATCCTCTTACTGCGAGTGCGGCCTGAATTCTCAGTGTGACGCTACTCATGACACAACAATCATTATGCGACAGCAAAAAGCCGCCCGCCACTAAATAATCGCTGTTTGCATGTTGCACTGTGGAATAGCAACTTTTTTGATATTCTTGGTACTGTGCATTGGCATAGCGTCAAGGGATGCGAGTGATGCGTCGTATCCCGTCGTGATTTGGTGAGTTATATGATTTCTGATCTTTACAGTACATGACTCTCATTTATGGGTTCGCAGGCTTACGCAGCCGGAGTGAATGCATTCTTGTCTGTCCGGGATGAGCCGCGTCTCGGTCAATGTTACTGACGATTCGGCCATCCTGCTGTGGCCTTCTTGGTGTGGTCTTCAGCAGTATATCTCTGAAGAAGGCCACAGCAAGGTGGCCGAAACGTCAGTAACATTGACCGAGACGCGGCTCATCCCGGATAGTAAAGAATGCATGGTTCTCATTTTCCCTATGCAAAACTGTATTGCCCTTTTTTTCGACGCTTCAGACCAATGTATCAGTTATAGAACCCGGTTTTGTACCACTTTGGTTTCGCGTAAGAGAGTTCCCTATGTTTGACTCCGCTGCAAGTCCAATGACCTTCGAGAAGTTTGCCTATGGCGGATATGGCTTCAAATCACGTGACTGATATGATTCTGCAAACGCATCTGGTATACACGGCCTCAGCTCCAATTATTTCATTCATTGGACTCCAGGCGCGGTAGCATATGGTGTAGATGAGAGAGGTTCACATTTTCTTCACCAGGGGGAGTTGCTTGTATTGCAGTTATACATCCTAAGTAGTATAACTTTTTTTTCAAGCTTCTAGACAATGTTGTGAAGTTCGAATTTTCGAGAGTTAGGGTCAATCGGGGTTTTTATGATACAGAAAAGCAAACTTTTCACCTATCTTCTATACTGTTTGTAGCAAATATATGAAAAGACTGCAAAAGTGCCTTTTAGTGCTAAAGAGGTGTAAGAAGTAAAAAATAACTTTAGATCTACCACAACTCTTTAAAAAAATCAAGTGTGCATCAAATTAGCTCCACGTGATGGGGTTAATACAATTCATTGATGGGTATAAAGTGATACAGCTATATATGTCTATGAATGTTGATAGGGAAACGGGCTACAATGAGACACCATAGAGTATCAACAGTATTTTGTAATTATTTTTATCTTTTACTGTGCCCAAATACTGTAAAATTTTGAGTTCCTCTTACATGGGTATAAATAATAGATTCTATTTTTAATTATTAGCTATTTTTTGTTAATTTTGGATATAAATAACTGTACACTGACTGACCACCGGATCTCAGTAAGTAGTGAAGGTAGCCAGTGACTTATTGACAAACTATTTGCCACTTTTTATCACATTCAATACCCGAACTTTCTGGAGAAGCCACTGGTACTATGCAAAGAACTGTAGTAACGTGCATTTATAAATACCGTAAGAAGTTATTGCAGTATTCGTGAAATATGAATTAAAATATTTATCGTGTTACTGTGCTCTACGAGAGTATTTTCTTTGTTGTTCTTGAGCGGGATGCATTGAAAGTTGCGGATACTCATTTTGTGTGGCTTTCTTCAGCAGCATTTCTGCCACAAGGCCCCTAGTATTCACTAAATATCACAAACTCTACCGAGTTTGACGAAGTTAATCTTCATCAGTTCGTTCAACTATACTCACGAAAAGTCATGATTAGCTTTGACTTAATTAATTATCATGATTACCACATTTATTTTGAGGGCTTTATAGGAATTAAATTTTCATTATTCTGATATGATAATGAATAATGTGGAACGTTATATTAAACTAATCCAAATGCTCTTCTGTTTCCGACAAACAGCTCCTTTCTATTACATTAATTTGTTAAGTAGATCAGCAAATGCGTTTTACTATTAATATCATCAGCTTGTAGGCCTTCATTTACACGTTTATAAAGGTAACATCGTATCCAAGCATACAGGGTACACATTCCATAAATGCTCAGTGTACACATTAGGGTATGCAGTGAGCCGTGTTTTCATTTCGGCTATAACAAACAATAGATTTGAGACCCAGTTTCATTGCAATACCCAATAACCTTATTTAAAAGTTCCTCGATCGCGATTTACGAGGGAGAGAGCGAGGGGATAGAGTGGTAGATAGGAGGTGGAGAACGAGTGAGAAGAACAGTGCGAGAAGGAAAAGGGGGCGATGTGGAGAGAGAGAGAGAGAGAGAGAGAGAGAGAGAGAGAGAGAGAGAGAGAGAGAGAGAGAGTGTGTCTCACTACGGCAGGTGGAGGCCTTGGTAATGCCGTCATTGCGTTTGGACTCCCACGGCAGAGACTTTTTCAACACAACATTGGTAACCATTAGGTGATTAATATCACGCTCAAGATTCATTAGATTGCCCTTGCTTTGGAGGTTGGCTTGCGCCCTTGAGCTCTTCGAGTTCTCTTGTCTACTTGGATGTCTATCATGTGGATATAATCGCTATAAAACTCTGAGTTCTCGATATATTTCATTTCTCTGAATGATTTCATATTTTAGTACACCGTTCTTTATAACACTATTTTTGTTTGACATAAGCTAGAAATAACACGTTTTTGACAAAATCAACATTAAGTCAGACCAATTTTTTGGAGAGCACGAGAGAGTCGTTCACAGAGAAAAGCTACCAGAGAAATAATTGTCACCACCGGAGGTCCCAGTAGGACCCTTAGACGAGATCGATGGCAGCGGGGAAGGAGGGTGTAGCCGATAAGGCATATCCAACTCAAAACAAAGGAGGCCTGAGTAAAACGAGAAGGTATATAACAATTGTAGCTCCAATAGTTTTTGAAAACTTTTCCTCGAAAAAATTACTAACGGAAAAGAGTGAGATTCTATCATACAATCGATGATATAAAGGTTTAATAGCTCGATAACTTAGAAAAAAACTGGTCTGCGCATGCGCGAAAAGAGGCGAAGGTTCTCTTTTAGGAGCTCAACTTTCCCGACTTGAGCTATCGTCGCTGCCTCGACCTGGACTGGCGGAGACTACACAGTCTGGTCGAACGGCTTTTGGGCGTGAGAAATGCCACGTCGAGAGAAATCACATTCCTTCCCTTCTCTTCACGTACATTTGCCACAATTGCTTGGACTTTTTCTCGCTCGGAAGAGCGTCTGTTTGTGTGCGCTTCCTTATGTGCGTGGAAGTACATCTCTAATATGTTGACCTCCAGCGGTTTTGGGTTTTTTTCATTTCTGTTATTACTCTCGCAAGTTTTCTTGATACACGAGCTCCCTAGTCCTCACCCAGCGCTGAATAGCACGGCATGTTGAGATACTTAGGATCGACTCGGAACGGCACGTACCAATTTACAATGTTGGCACCGCGTGCTTTCAAAACAATCGTAGCATTTCTCGTGACACGCTTTGAGGCGTTGAGTTCATACTCACAGTTGGTACGCTCTTTTAAGCCGTGACGTAGCCTGAGCTCTTCCCCCCCCCCCCGCACTCCCCGCTGTGAAATAACAAGAAAACTTGCGCGTAGAGTGACTTGGCCTCGACTTTCAGTATCCACGTGTAAACCAGGAAGACTGTTGAGAGTACATGTTCATAAGATAGTGTAGCGTGACGGCTATGCAACAGCTCAGAGCTGAAGCGCAAGGTATAGGGTTGGGGGTCTAAAAATAACCACCCGAACAAAAGGCTGGACTTTCGAAAATGCATGGAGCCGCATGCAAGACAACGCCAGAGAATTTCTCTATCCAGCGCATGGGGGGGGGGAGAAATGACGTGGGAGGTTATGTGACTCGCGCCTACATAACGTCGCCTCGCGATGGCGCGGGTGGGCAACAACTCTGGTTTCGTCGCGGCGAGTACATAAAACTTTGTCCGTCCAGGCTGGTGCGGAGTGCCGATGGCACATGGTGGTTCGACGTGTTCGGACCAGGCGACGTGTTCCTCGAACACTGTCAGACAGATAGTCGATCTGCCGGGGCACACCAGGTGCCAATTTGCGAGACGGCCAAGCAGGCCTGTCGCAGGCGTCGCCGCAAGGCGCATGTAGGGAGAGGGGGGCTGCAGTGGTAGCTCTGGCAAACCGCCTTAGAGTGAGGTATTGTAAATATGTACATCTTGTAAATAAACTTGTGTATACTTACTCGTGTCTGTTTTCCTTGTGGCGTAGATCCCTACCCACGACGTTACAATAGTGTATCGAGTGACATTGTGCTTTCGACAAATGAAAGTCGGTCGCCACCCCTTCGCCCGCTTCTTCACCGCTATGAGCTTACTTTGGGTGGCGCGCGGCTAACAAATTCCGTAGAATATACTACATTGACTGGCTGATCCTATGGTGGCAGCGCTCTTGGAGGTCGTTCCTAGAACTAGGGAGCACCATGTTTTTGCAGTCAAAACAATGAGTGGTGTCTGGTGGTGCCTTGTGGAACTTTTGTTATACTAAATCGACGTGTTTTTTTCCAGATGTTATTACTATATTGTTGTCTTTTTCGTTTAACTGTGTTTAAAGTATATTCGTGTTTAAATTAATATTATTCACAATACCTTGAGTATCTTCGGCATACAACTGTACAAATAGCAGTAATCAAACCACCAATATTTCAATGTTCAAGTAAACTCATTCTTAGACATGATTTCTACTAAAGGCTTCGATCTATATTTTATAAAATTCAATCAGCACAAATTTATTACATTATATAATTGCACAGATGTCACTGATTCAACTACAAAAGGCATGGCTTCAATTTGCTGCAAAAATGGCGACGCATCAGCCACTCTATGTAGTATATTCTAGCTCGTTGCGCAACGTTAGCTCCAATTACGTCTGCCCGGCGCCGCGCCACGCCGCGCGCGCTGCCTGGCGGCGCGGCCGCGAAATGGTTGCGCCAAATGAAAAGCGCCGGCTGAAAAGCGCGCGGCGGGATTCCGGTGCGCGAGAGGAATGTTTGCGCCGCTCAGTTTTGGAAGTAATTAGACGCGACGGGGCCTGAGGTGGGTGGAGGGGGGACCGCTGTGGAAGGGAGGGAGGGAATCGTGGGAGGGGGAGATCGAATGGGTGAGCGAGCGAATGCGTCGTTTGCTTGATTAATGATTTCGGGCACATCAACTGATAATGTGTTTAGTCACGTAATTGTAGTGCATTTGTTGTTCTCTGGAGGTGGTGATAATCTTCCTCCGCTGGATGGCGACATCCGGTGCCGTTCAATCCGTAGGCTTGCGGGTTTTTCCTAACCAGGTATCGCCCACCAGCGTGACACCGCCGGGAGAAGCTCAAAGCTCCCTGTTCCTGACAAGTATGGTATTGTAGTGTACATGTATGCAAGTGTAAGTAAAGGGTGAGGATAGGACAAGGACGAGAAAAGAAATTTCGCTCGCTGTCCAAGGCGCGTTCGTTAGGCTCCTGTTGACCTGACCATTTGCCTGGAGTTGATCAGAAAAACCACAGAAAACTGTCAATCAGAGCTGCAAGACGCTAGAATTGTTTCTCCAGGCATGAACTGAATTCGACCTAGCTATCTCGCTAGTGTTGAAAATCCTGCCACCGTTGGGACTTCAAGAAAAGTACAATAAGATACTACAGAACTACAGTACAACAGTTCTTTGCAAATCAAGAATTAAAAAAAAAACTGTTCCATAAGGCATCACAAAGCAAAAGCAAACTTTGATTGGCAGTCAGCCTCTTCATTTTGAACCTTGCTGTCGCATTACTTCGTTTGTGCCGTAAGCACAACGCACTGAGCATGAAAATTCATGGTCAAGGGCGTGAAATCAGTAAAATATTTTCATTTTCAGTCAAAATCAAAACTGATTTATAATTTTCGAATTTTTCTCGAGTCCCTAGGTATCTAACAAGACCATACGTACGTGTCGGAAGGCCGCAAGCTGCATAATATTCAATTTCTGGCGCACAAGAAATTTATAATATGTATAAAACCAATAAATAATTGTATTATTTATTCAAAACCGAAACTGTTTTATTGTGTATGAAGTTTTCTGCAATACTGAATGTCTAACAAAACATTAGACACCTCCTAAATGGCCGTGGGCAGCATAGTTTTGTTTCACTTTCCGTACGATTTGAAAATTAGTAATATAGATTATGGCACTTTGAACATACAAACTTCAAATGTTATCTATCTCAAAATTATTTCAGTTTTCAAATGAAAAAGATATCAAAATAGCGGCTAAAATCGCTCAAACAACAATTTCGTAAAATAAATAGCAAATTATTTCTCGAAAATATTCACGTGAAAATGTTTTTCTTCTACGATCACGAAAGTCTAAAATTGATTTTCTTTTGTCTTTTGTGATCAGTACATACCAACATTTGAAAAATTCTAGGCTGTATTTTCTCAGACAATACAACTATAAGTGTCTCAAAATAAATGTTACAAACTAGGTGGCGTCAACAACAATCTCTGTAGTGCAAAATTTCGTAAAAAGGAGTTATATCTGTGAGAGTTGCCTGTGTTAGGCAACTTCTTCTACGCACATGTTCAGCGGGGTACGTTCTGACACTTTTAAGGAGATCTCATGCACCTGATTACCTGTACGTACGGGTTACTTAATAGTCAGTAGAGGTGGATTTTGATGACCTAAACCATCGCAAAAATGGTCAATAAAATGCTCTTAAAATGTTTTCAAAATGTCGTAAAACAAAGAAAAATGACGTACAAAATTGATCAAAATCAGTTGAGATGAACAACTCAAGCTGTTGGAGGCTTCTTCCTTTCGTTGAAGTGAATTCAGCTTGCAAACTTTTGGAAGACTGTTGCGAAGAAATCCAATAGGCTACTGAATAATTCTGTGGAGAATATTTGTTGCATCTAATAAATAATATTTGTTGTTTGTATTAAAATGATAATAAAATTGACGAAATCAGCGACAAATACTTTAAAAAAGAAAAAAAGAAAAAATTACAAAAAACTAGAACATATGCTTTTGTCACAGCATATAATTATTGTCTATACTAATATGCATTGTTTTTATGTGGAAAGAAAAAATGACATTTCATTAAAATCCGCATCGTAATAAGTAGTTTTGCTCCGTTGTATGAAATGTCCAATCATACAAACTTTATCAAATATATATCTTCTTCTGTCAGAAAGTCGACCTCGAGAAAATGGATATTAATGAATAATGTAATTAACATTTTGTAAATCACAGAATTTTTAATGCACCTCGGAAGAAACGAAAATAATATTACTTTATGAGTAATTTAAATCATCAATAATATCATATTTTATAACAAACTTCCCAATTTATCCGAAGCTCTCTTCCAAATTAATAAATAATAAATGCATGGGAGAAGTATAATTACTCATGGAATATTTATGAAGGGAGTTGTTACATTTAAAAAACTGCATTAATATGTGGTTTATAAATTTTATATGTACATTAAATAATAGAACCATAGTGAGTGAGTATTGTATCTAAGGGTAGTTGTGTAGGGGATGAGATAGAACAAGAAAGAGCGCACGCGCTCCGTGGCCCGTTTGTTAGGGTACTGTTCCGGCGTGGTATATTGATCAGAGAAAACTATCGATGAGAGTAGTTGGCCACTAGAATTCATGTCAAGAAAGTGGCTGAATTCGACCGAGCTATGAAGCTCGCGTCGAAAGTCCTACTTCCTTGGACCTCGCACCGTACATCTCTCTGGCCAAAGACGCTGCAGAGATAGCGGCAATGCTGGCATTGAACTGAACTCATCCGGTTAAACAATACGATATACAATTGATATACTAATATCGATATTCATTGATAAAATAACATCGTCGTAGTAACATATATTCTATTATTAAATTACTAACACTAATTTACTAAAATTAATATGTGAACATATTACACGGGAGAGGAATTGAGAAATTTATATTTTCTTCTAGGAATATAACCATTCTGGCATATGCCTTAAGGTAACGAGGGAAACCCACACATAAGCTCAAATCTGCAATGCGGCTTAGGGCCAAGCAAAATACATTCAAATTAAAAGAATAATAATAATACAATTAACAACAGAAAAGCAAGTTCGGTAAAATACAAGTTACGACACATGAGTTGTACATAAAACAATTTTATTTCATAACAATTTTTGAAAGATGTCTTATAATTTTAAATAATGAATACCATAGATAATACTGTTACGAGATATCTAAAAATTCAAGACTTTAATGATTTTGAATAGATATAGAATAGAAAGTAATAGAAAAAGTAGTCATTTGGCACTAATTTCTCTTACAAGCCTGTCTGAGGGTTAAAAAGTAAATTGAAAACGTTCTTAAACGCTTACATTAATAGATTAAAAAGGATAAAGATAAGATTCTCTCTTTTCTAAAAGATTAAGTGAATCGTTTTCTACCTTTTTGATCGCTTTCAGTGTAGCCGTTGTAATATTTTATTATCATCTCAATTTTTTCGTCTTCCGTCAAATACTTTCTCTTCAGCACTCTTTACGCACGAAAAACCTTAAATTAAATTTTCTCAAGGATATAATGTAATTAACTGCAGAGATTTTAAAGTGAATAGGATGCCACCGCCGATTAAAGAGTCGTTCCAATCTGAGTGAACAATATCTGCGAGTGGAGAGTACTGCCCTGCTGAGAGAGCCTTTATATCATTTAGTGCAGAAGTAAAAATGCTGTTGCCGAGTGTGTGAAATACAGGATCATGGACTAGCAAAATTGGCTGTTCTGAAACACACGGGTAAATACTAAAGTTTTATTCTTACTCTATGACGACAACTGTCTCATAAATAGTAACACAGTGAATATAAGAGTACAGTCGTAACATTAAGTATGGAAAATTGTCGATTAACGTAATCAAATACATTAATAAATACAATATGTCATCTCCGTCAACTTAATATTTTACTTTTCTTTTATTTCTTTAGTTTATCTTTTATTTCTTCATGTGATTACGTCAACAATACCTCGTCAGAATTTCCAATATAATGAAAAACATGCAATTTTTAGTCATACAAAAAACTGTTTAATTGTTTTTACTGGCTCGCATACTACAAACGTAAAACAGAGAAAGAATATTAGAATGCTTCAGCAGAAACCGGCGGTTTGTTGACAGAAAAACTCTTATTGTTGATATTTCATACCGATAAAAGTATATAATTCTTGTTTTTTATATGTAGTAAATAACTTTCTGTGTCTCGTTGTGCAGTCAGAGATCACGTTTTGTGGATTCTTGTTCCCGAAAAATTAATTTACAGAGAAACGTCTGTTCATTTTTCTATGAACAACGCCAACGGCTAAACAGTTGGAAAGACTTCGATCAAAATTAAATTTATTTTTAATTTAAGAGTGCTTTGCATTAAGTCTCAGAGACATTTTCAAACGTTTTTTAAAAGTATCTCCACTTATTTGTTCAATTCGCGCTCGTTTGGTTCAAACACATAAGCAGGCAGTGATACCATCTGTTATTTTTTAACTGATGGTATCACTGCCTACGTATGTGTTCATATTTTAATTTTATAAAATTGTGTTTATGGGGATATTTAATTTACGAGCAAAACGTCGAAAACTTAAACATAGAGCACCAAACATTGATGTTCAAACAATATCGACTTCAACACTCCGATGTTTTGAAAATACCGTGTTCGATATAACGTCTGTACGATCTTATGTCTCAGTGGCTTATGGAGCTTGCGTCTGTACATGCGTTACACAAAAGCAATGCTTTCTAATCCGGGAAAGACATAAACGTTCTGTTGTGAAATATTAAGACCATCTATAACCTCTCAAACTCACAACCAACTGTATGTATCCGAGATTGACCTACGAGGAGTCTCAGCATTTCAAAAACCTGAGAAATGGCGGAGAGGGATCATCGGATCCCTGTGGCAGCCAAAAACAGAAAGGGTCTCAAACAGTCACCGAAAAAGAAAACATGCAAGGTGGCTAAGCAAAATGTTCCGGGAACTCGTGGAGGACAGGATGAGAGAGCATAGGCTTCCGCGGCCGGAGTCAGTATTTACTAGGCTGTCCGGGTGACGACGGCACCATTACGCCCTGAGGAAGGTCGCAGAATGGCGACCGAAACATCGGCACCTTCGCCATGGACGCGGCGTCACCCGGACAGCTTAGTAAATAAGGACAGGATGTATTCGGTAAGCCCAGATGGCAGAGAGGATGAAAAACCCACACATTAAAAACGATCTACTCAAAAATACAATTTAATAATACATTCGTGTTTTCACTGGATTCTGCAACTTCCAGTTCTGACTGTTTCATCAGTGCGCCGTCATTATCATCGGGCGATCACTCACTAAAATTTCGAAAATTGCTGAATTAAAATTTTTTTGAACCTATTCTTATAAATGCATTGTTAAAGATAGAAATGTTTCTCAGTTTGATATTTGTTTTTCAGAATTAAGGTATTAAAAGGATTTTTAACACAATTTTTCGAAAATATGAGTAGTTTTAATGTAATTTGTATTTTAAAATTCTGGCCATTTCGATACAGTACGTTAAGAAGGTATTTGGAAAAAGCCGCCAATATTTTTTTAAATCCTCCAATTTGTTGCTTGAATAGAACAATTGTCGCTAGTAAATATTATACAAGACCGATTTTCTATAAAACGTGTTACTTCCGCAACGATACGAGACAACTTTTTTGTGTAATTTTGATCCATATGGTGAGGTAAGAAAGGTGGTGAGGAAGCTTAATTCTTTATCGAACATGTTCTACTTTTAATACTGAAGCTAGTATTTCTTTTTATGTATGTCTAATGTAATCTAGAAGCGCGTATGAACTGCACACTAGGGAGAGCAACTAAAGTTGCAATACTACAATGTAACAGTTTCTACTAATACCAGAAAGTATGTGCAGTTGTGGCCCCACTAGTTTATCTCATTCAAAGAGGGGAGCCAATGAAATCAAGAAGCGCGTATGAACTGCACGCCAAGGAGAGCAACTTAAGTTGCAATACTACAATGTAGCAGTAACTATTAATACGAGAAAGTATGTGCAGTTGTGAAACCACCAGTAACATGGTATATCACATTCAAAGAGGGGAGCCAATGAAATCAAGTAGCGCGTATGAACTGCACGCCAAGGAGAACAACTAAAGTTGCAATAATTCAATGAAACAGTTTCTACTAATACGAGAAAGTATGTGCAGTTGCGGCCCCACTAGTTTATCTCATTCAAAGAGGGGAGCCAATGTAATTCAGAAGCGCGTATGAACTGCACGCCAAGGAAAGCAACTTAAGTTGCAATATTGCAATGTAACAGTTACTATTAATACGAGAAAGTATGTGCAGTGCGACACCAGTAGTTTATTACACTCAAAGAGATGTAATGTAATCGAGATGCGCCAAGGAGAGCAACTGGGGTCCGACCGTGTCCTCTGTGCAGCTGCTCTTCTTTCGCCCTTGCGCTCACGTCCGAGCGACAGCCGCTTTGCGCCCACGCGAAGCTGGATGCGTCACTCTCGGCCGGAGACTTGCGCTTACTCACAACTCGTGCGTGCGGAGGCTGTTCACTTGTTTCATTGAATGCGCTGCGCCTTGTAGAGCAGGGGTGGCCAACATTTTTCACGTAGTGCGTTCATCTGCACATAAGTATTGAATTGAATTGAATTGAATTAATGCCTTATTTTACGTGGCAAATTTCGCTACGCTCCTTTCACCAACTAGCAGAGGAAGGAGGTATTTCTTGGGCGAGAAACAGGCGATTTTGAATTTAGCTCAGAGGCGTATAAGTATGCGCTATTTCGTCTTTCTAAGGTTCATAGTGGGGGTTGGATTCACTTATGGGAGATAATGCAATCACGCAGCTATATTACCTGCAAAAATTAAAAGATATTAACCGGTTACACGTTTCTTCACACGGTTACTTCTAAGCTTGTGAAGGGGTGAATTACATTGCCAGGACACTGAACAATAATTATTCACCAGCATAACAGACGCATCGTTTAAAACGTCGTTCATCTGTGTTAATTTTTATGTTCCTGTTTCATTCCATTTCACCCAGGACATCGTATACACAATTCATATTCATAATCAATTTTCGTTTCTAACTTCAGTATTAATATTTTATTTAATACAGAAGTTACAAGCGAATAAGTATTTAAAGTATGTGAAATGTTATTCGTTTCAAATTCACTCTTCAAAATTCTGTTTCTTTCTCTAACGAGCGTCATCTCCCCCACCCCCATGCTACTCACGGCCCGGTGCGGCGTAAAATTCGTTTGTACAGAGAAGGGCCCTGTTCAGTCCGCAGCCGCGGCATCTCCCTTCCATGTCATTCGCCCCTCTCTCTGTATAACATTAAATATACTAGCTGAACCCGTGCGATTACATCGCACAGGAGTAAGTGCTGTAGAAAAGTAAGGACAGAAAATACTGATTATACACAACATACATTATGGTTTGTATTTGATGGGTTTTTATGGGATCTTTACTACCGTCAAATATACACAGTACAGTTTTCTTGCAGATCGGACGTACAAAAATCTTGCATATCAGACTGCACGATTTCTGACTGAAACCTTTTGAGCATGTTTATAATTGTTTCATGCAGAAAGCTTACAATTTGGCTCAAGCGATTCTAACGGCAAAATCGTTTACTAACGGATTTGTTTACCTGACGCGACGGTAATCGGTCATTTCAGTTTTGTGGTTATGAGTGTCAAGGTGCGATTGTTTCAAGTGATATGATGATCAACTACCTCTTTTCCTCTTATAGCCTTCCTATTTTCTTTCTATATGCTCTTCATGATTAATTAATACTTCATAAAGATCACAGCATGAACGCACAGAAATACTGCCACTAAAAGTATTCGAATGGCGTGCTTCAGACAACTTGAGGTCTCTGTGCAGAAACTGTTTTTGAGAATATGTTCGACAACTGTACCGTGTTATTGGCCTTTACACGTACATGGATATTGTTTTGGCCTATAACAGCAAATCCTGATATCAACCTCATCGAATGAAATACAATTTTCAAATGATCATCAGAACACCCTCCCCTCTTTGATATTTTCCGTAGATATCATGAAAAAGTACAATAAATACTTACAATGAGTACGTATGTTATTACGTATGTCTCACACAATCGTTTTAACAATCACGCAACTCGATGTTCTCTAAGCAAGGGCAACTGTTAATGCATTTCCCGAGCGTCACGCACACGTTGTGCATTACGCAATCTTTCCGTTTACATTCTAGCTGCGCATTTCAAACAACGCAATTTTCGTTGCTTTTTGGTAATAAAGGAAAGGTGCGATCGATTCAAAATATAATTTTCTCCACTCCTAATTTTTTCTCTTTTTTTGGTACCTTATTTGTTTACAATCGTTCACTGGGAGCCGACATCAAAATCGGCCTCTTTACGGCTTTAAAATATATGATAGTGATAACGACTAATATTTTTAAAAAATGGATATGGTATAATTTCAAAATAAAATATTTTCAAAGTAGATGGCATTAAGAGAGGAATATTTATGTGATATAATACAGGTTTGTAAAAAATTGAACTTGACCAAACATAATTTAAAACTTCGCGAGAACGACAAATGTTTTGAAAATAATTTATGCAATATGTTTTAAAGTTATAAAATTTCTTTAAGAATTAAATCTCTAGTTTTCAATCTTCAGTTTTCATGATGTAGAACAGGTTCGAAAAAATGTGAATGTAAAAATATTATAACATAATGCAAAAAACACAGTACCATATATTACGAGAAAATTATTTTTCTGTATTTACTCAAAGTACTAATATTTTCCAAAAATTGTAAATGATCTAATTTAAAATATACTTTTGGAAAATATATTAAGGAAACACACTTGGTCGTCAGTATCGTAGTTTTGCAATTTTATCGTTTTGCTATTTTCGAAAATATACGAAAAATGAGACCAGTACTATTTTTATGTGTCTTTGTGTACTCGAAACAAAAATTAATTATAATATTTCGAGTCATTTTTAAGAAAATTTACCAAGTGTTGAGGCTTCATGCAAAGTACTCGTCAAAATCCTAAAATATATTTCAAGTGCAGGAAGTCGATTAGCCAGATCGATCGATAAAGATAAATTTTAATGAAAAGTCTGCCTGTGGTTTAACCGATACCTTGTTTACGAACAGGCGGACGGTTTGTCATCAAACAATTTTACGGTGTTAAGAATCCAGAAAACTGAGTTCGGACTGCACAACTTTACTTCGTACTTTACGACGCCGTGTTTTGCATTACAATACTTTATATTTAGTCATTAACGAGAAAGTAAAACTGAAAGCCGGTCGATGAAGGAAACATTTCTTTCAAGGATTCTTTAATAAGAGATTATTTCAAATAGAAAATATTAAATCTCTAAACCATTGCTCTGTACCATCGGGAATTATTCATCTATCTTGGTTTTGTATAATAGCGTCGCCATTCGAACACGCAGGGTGCTGTGGAACCAAACCTGGTACTGACACGAGTGGATGTGCCGAAAGGACTGGAAGCAGCCGACATTGTGCGGATTTAAAAAACGAACACAATGGAGAAAGGATGTATTGCATTTTTATGGCATTTGTAAAACTGTATGAATGTGCAAGCCTGATTGCGATAGTTTCCGTTACTACTGTAACAGAGTTGTCATTATTTAACTCATATATGGAGAGCAATAAATATTCCTGACATTTTTCATCATAAATAAATATCTAAATAAACTGAATCTATGTAGCGTGTCAGTCGTATCGAATTGCGTTTTGGTTCTTTTTAAGTATGCGAATAATTTGCTATGGTTGGTCAACCTACATAAATGTGATTTTATTTACTTATTTACGTATTATCTGTTTTAAAGACTTTTATATGACGGTGAAGGATACAAGTTCTTTCTACTGTATATTAATTTACCTACAAGGAAAAATGTTGATAATTTCAGTTTTTGTTTACCGAATTAACCTTGTTACTCTTGAAATATGTTCTTCAAATTTTCCCAAATTGCTTTATCGATAAACGCGCGCTTACAGTCAAAATTTTATAAAATACGTGTTTTACCATTACTCTGAAAGTTATAGTATTTGCACAGGTTGGATTTAACATTTACATTTTTTAGATACATTTACAAATTGAGATGTATTTTTAATATAACTAATGGCGATATAATAGCATATATATTCTTGTACTATTTCTAACTTTTGCAATTAAAAAAAATTAAGAATGTTTTGGAAAAAGATACATGACCTTTTCAAAGACATAATTTTCAGAATTTTTTAATTAAGAAAAAATCTCTGGCATCAATATCGCAGTTTTGCAATTTTTGAGAATTCAAAGTGTTGAACGAAAATGAGAACTACGCCATTATTACTAGCGTACTTCACTCTATTAAGAAATGTACAGAAAAAATTTGATCAATTTGAAACTGCTGTTGGGGATATATCGAAATATCCGTTTGTAATTCGGAAGGCCAGGAGTGTAACTAAATCAATGTAGACATATCCGTTTTGGAGAAAATGAATTGAACGGTATAGGTGCTACGGTTGACCACGAACGGACAGACAGATGGACTGACAGGTGTTATGCGTAAACAAACTTTGTGATATCGAGGACACAGAATATGTGATTTCTGAATACGCAACGTATTAGAGGAAGTATTTTACAATATTTAGTCCATAATCAAAACATCCGTTTGAAATTCGGAAGTACAGGAGTGAAGCCAAATCAATTGAGACGTCAGTTTATGAGGAAAGACTGAAAGGTTTAGACGCTAATATTGGCCACGGTCGAGTAGACAGATGGACTGACAGACGGTTTTTGACGTAAACCAATTTTCGATATCGATAACACACAATACACGGATTCTTAATACACAACGTATTAGAGACAGAAATTTAGAACGTATATGAGCAAGAATTATCCACGTTTTCGATATTAATGTTCCACAATACAATTTTTTGGTAAAAAATTGCCGGTTTTTCCTGCTGCAATACAAGATTTTCTTTTCACTACGCAAGAACAGCTTTCTTTTTAGCATGCGAGAAAGAAAAGGAAAATCACATATTTAATTTTACGTAGCCAGTGTTGAAATGTGTTCGAAATTTGAAATAGCAAGACTCATGTGATCTGAAATGATTATTTTGATAAATGAGAGTAGATTACAATGTATATTTTTTCTATTCTGTTATTAATCAATTTTCTCATGTTCAATCTCAAATCCATCAATTTTCAACTTGAAATAGCAGGACTCATGCAATCTGAAATGATTGAATTGAATTGAATTGAATTGAATTTGCCTTATTTTACGTGGCGAGACTCGGGCCATCAGGCCCGCTCTTCCGTCTGACCACGCAAATTTCGCTACGCTCCTTTCATCAACTAGCAGAGAAAGGAGGTATTTCTTGGGCGAGAAACAGGCGATTTGAATTTAGCTCAGAGGCGTCATTTAGGCTTGAGGATCTTTTACATGCAAGTAAATCTACTAACATGGGACAGCCGGCTTTACTTCCCCTCCGAAGGAAGGCGTACGAAGGATTTTGTCGGCCCTGAAAATCCACGGTTTCGATCGGGTTTGAACCCGCGAGCTTGGGTATAACAGTCCGGTACGCTAACCGTCACATCATCGCCGCCACATGATTATTTTGCTCATTGGGAGTATATTACAATTTTTTGTTTTCTGTTCTGTTATTAACCAATTTTCTCATGTTTAATCTCAAATCCATCAATTTTCAGTTTGAAATAGCAGGACTCATGCAATCTGAAATGATTATTCTGATAAATGGGAGTAATTACAATATAGATTTTTTTCTATTCTGTTATTAATCAATTTCCTTACCCCCCTCCCCCGTCATCACTTCACTCTTACTGAAGGCTCGTCTGACATTACGTTTTTTAAACTTTACTAAACGTTTTCTCACCAATTCCCTTTGAATCGCACTCGAAATCCGAGAGCGTGTGGAGCGTGGCGCGCCTCTTCGTGGGGGCGTGGCCGTTGGAGCGTTCTCCCGTGCGAGCGGGGCTGCGAGGAGCGGCGGGCGCCACGCGGCGATTTGGCGCTTCGCTTAATAACGCGCGCCCCAGCTGGTAGGGACAGTGGGGAGAATCCACCCTCCGAATGGCGCACCGCCCTCAGTCCAGGGCAGGCCAAGCCGCACGGCTACGTTTACGTGTCCTGACCACACGCTTACCTGCAGGCCACTACTGCATGCAGGTGCGGACCAAAGGGAGGAAAGATGCTCGGGCGCGATCGGTTCTGGTTTAGACAAAGGTGAGGGGTGCGGGAGTCATTACAGCGCGGGAAGTCTGGCTTCGATTCTCAGACCAGCTTCGGTGGCTCAGAGCATCAACTGGTGCCACAGCGGGGCTTCTCACCAGTAGATCACAGAGCTCGAGTGCAGACGGTGGCAGGACGCTAGGTAGCTAGGTTGAGTTTAGCCACTGAAGGAGAATCTCTCGGGAGAAGAATTCTAAGTGCCCGGCTGCACTAGACAGTAGTTTTTCGTGGGTTCTCCGATCAACGAATGCCTCAGCAGTACCTTAACAAACGGATCACGGGCCTCGTGCCATTTTCCTTCCTCTTCCTTGTTCTATCCTCACTTCCGACTTCCCTGTACTTCTCCTGTTGACCTACCCGTCGGCGTGAGGGGTATTCCTCAGCCCGGTACCTCCCACCAGCAGCTCGGTACCTCCAACACTGGCATGCATGGTAGTGTACTGCATGTTAGTGTGTATGAGTGGTGTGAGGGGTGAGAATAGGACAAGGAAGAGGAAGAGAAGAAGATAGCGTGCGGTTACTGGACCGTTTGTTAGCGTATTTCCCAGATATTCGCCTGGCGTTAATCGGAGAAACCAGGAAAAACTACTGATAAAAGCAGCCTGCCACTAGAATTCTCCTGCATACAATGGCTGAACTCGTCCTAGCTATGAGTCAAAAATTATGTTACCCTAGAGATTCGAACCCTAGGATCTCCCGGTCAGACATCAATTGATGCCCTCAACTTGGAAAGTTGGCTTGGAAAAGCCCGAGTTAAGTGATTCAAATTGGCCTAACAATTTTCCAATTTTTTTGACAAAGGGCTAACATTACCATATCTTGTTAGGACACACATTTCGAACCACAATCGTATTTCATCGCATTTCCATGTGTGTTATATTTATCATCTGCAGCTGTTTGTTCGCAACGTCTTTGTTGAAACGTTTAGGCCCAGTGTCCCGCACGGAAAGCTGTCGGACGTTTGAAGGGTGGGATGGAGGGAAAGAGGGGGGGGGGCAACGCGGGTGACAGGTGAACTACGAGGCGAAAAAATGCCCTTCTCCTCCCCTTCGGCCATTTCCGGAGAGAGCGATGGGAGACGGACCGAATATTTAGTCGCGTGCTTCGCTTCTCACGAATTTTCACAGCACGTTGGATTCAAGCGTTCTATTTTCAATACTTTTTTTCTTCAAAATTTCCATCAGGAATGAATCATACTTTATTGAATACACTTCCGTGCAAAATACATTTTTTTGAAACCTGAAGCTAATCGATATTTTAGTTAGTTTGGCTTTTAAAGTTAGAATGTCTTCAATGTTTTAATTGAAAATTAATGAATTTTCGATTTTTTTCTTTCTTTCAGGACTCTACTATTAATATTATTTTCGGGTTAAAGCTAAAACATTATTGTCAAAACATTAATTTCAAAATAAATAAAAATAATTGTGAATTATATGGGGCTGTGTGAATTCTCATTAACAGTCTATCAATAGATGGAGTCAACGACGGTCCCCGACGAAGGTTTTTGTTCATCTTTGTTTAGGCAAGAAGTGACTATCACCTGTGCATCCTTTAGAAATTTTATTTTTTGAACATTTTTGAACATACTGATAGCAGTTTCTTCCTTCCAGGCTAGATCAGAATCACATCTTTTTGGCCTTATTTTTTTATTCACCATCTTATTTCAACAATATAATGAGCTCTGAAATAGTTCTTGAAAAAAGGTCATCGCCATGTATGTTCTTACGGAAGAGATCGCAAGTATAGAAAATGATCAAAATATGTATGCCCTTGCCATCTCTCAAAGTCTGCAAGTTTAAAGAAAGAATAGAGAAAATCATTGTAGCATATTTGCTAAAATTCATTTATTAATAATTATAATATAAAGAATCCTTCTGTGTTGAAATTGATTGTTTTCCAACCTTGCCACCCCATTCCCCGTCGTGTGTTTTCGGTCCATCGGAATGGCACTGGTATGGGACTGTAATGCTGACCAATAAAGAGTAAATTGCTACTAAAATAACTTCTAAATGACTATTAATGGAAAACTTAGGAATACAATTGTTGTGGTCTGAAAAAGTCATCTCCTGTATTATTTCAATAGTATACATACCTTTTGAGGATCTCACACGCAACCAATCTTCTAAGGAAAGAGAACTTCACGGAGACGTGACGAATTGCATTTTGTCTTTAAAAATGTGAAGAATTTGTTTAAAAAATGCATTTAAATATTCATGTCATATGCAATCCGCAATACTCTGCGCATTTTTTGAATATATATCGTTAAATAACTTGTACACAAAGCGTTTTAGGGCCAGAAAAACTAAACTTTTGAGGTCAAAGGCATCAAAGAAATTTTCCTCACGCTGTAAACAACAAGATATCTTTTAGAACATTCTATTACAATTTTGGTTCGATATTTCTCGATTCTACCCCACCTGTCAGAGCCTGAAGAATCTGCAACTGTATGTGAAATTAAAGTAATTACATGATATTCCATGCGACTGAATTACACGGTGTACCTCTCAGTTCGATAAAAACGTTAAATAAGAATAGTTTGTATTGGAAAGGGAATATTGTACTGTTATCAATTTTAAGGAGACACATAGAACAAGTGACGGACTACGAGAGAGTTTTGAAGAAGTTTTACGTGCGAAAGTTCTCACATGGTTCGTTTTAAAGGGATTAAATTCTCCCTAGTTGTTTCACAGGAAAACACATACGGTAATAAATCTATGAGTAATATAGACACCTTGATCCTTTACTACCAGACACATTGAGATTAGACCCAGTACTTTGAAGTCAGAAACAGAAGAAATTGATGTTCTAATATTGCAAAAAAGAACGTAAATGGTGGGGTCTCTATACGTAATACTATCTCTGCACGTTCGTATTGGTACTTTCAGTATCAGAAAAGCATCTAAATGTGCCACAAATTTTGAGGAATATTCTCTTTAGAAATTTACTCTTTGGCAAGAGGTTTATGTTCCTCTTTTGTTATATAATGACCTTATACCATTATTAAAATTGAAAATGTAGTGTCGACGTATGAAAGGAAAACATTCTATACAGTGAGGCAATTCTCGCAGACCACATTTTTAGACATCTAGAAAATGAACCATAAATTACTTTTTCTTCTTTTCTTTGAGCTATTGCTATTATATTGAACTCATTTGTTATTTTTTACTTCCAGTATTTATATTTTAAATATTTAATAATTATTCGAAAAAAATATTTTCCCCTGGCAACAAACGTTTATTACAATGCTCAATAATTCATGGATTGATACATTGTGAAAAATTAGGATGTAAAACAAATTGAAAATGGAACACATTGCAAAAATAGCTTATATTTTCAAAAAACACTCCTCCATGTAACTCAAATTCGATGTAACATCCCAGTACCTGTCACTCATGAAGCCCACCATCTTACCGATGGGTTTTCCGTCAAACTTTTATCTCCCCAAAAATAATAAATCTGATACGCAGCACCTCCACGTCGCTTCATAGGACGTGCGAAGCATAACCTTCACAGGCATATACTCTGGGCTTTCCATCAACCGCTCTACACCTAGAGAATACTATTTCTGGTCTGTGGCTCGCTCAAGTAGCTAGGTAGTGCGTGCAGAATATGAAGCCAAACTCAAAGAGGCTGGGCTCTCTCACAACCTACATAGTGATATTTTGTGAACACAGGCCCTCCATGTAGCTTCGTCGTGCGTTTAAAAGATGAAACCAAACATTATAACCTTTGAGTTCACCAATAACCCGCGGTCTCTAGAAATATCCATGTTCTCATGTGAAACTCCTGCGAGTAGGTTTGTAGTATTTCCAAAGCATTCGCCACTGAGCTTCGACAAATTCATCGAAAAAAAATATTTACGATCCGCAAGTCCACAATTAGGCTGGTGCATGCAAAGCATGGAGATAACTAAAAATTCCGCTGGGCTCTTCCACACCACCCTTTTACCGGAGAAATTTCTTTATAGTATGCAGCTCCAGTATGAGGCTTGGACGTGCGTGCGAAACATCCCACCACAGGATAGACACTGCGCTCAACCAAAACCACTGGTTTCCCAGAAAATAATACGTGTAAAACGCAGCCTCTCCATTAGGTTCGTAGCGTTTGAGTAGCATGAAGCCCACCAGCGTAGCCACAGAGCTCTCACACAAGCTCTTGTTTCCCAGAGAATATTATGTGTAAGACGTAGCTCCTCCATGAGGCTTGTAGTGCTTGCGAAGAACAAAGCCCACCAGCTTGGCCGCTGGGCTCTCTCACAACCCCTGGTTACCCAGAGATTAATATGTGTAAGACGTAGCTCCTCCATAAGGCCTGTAGTGCGTGCGAAGAACAAAGCACACCAGCTTGGCCGCTGGGCTCTCTCACAATCCCTGGTTTCCCAGAGATTATGTGTAATACGGAGCTCCTCCATAAGCCTTGTAGTGCGTGCGAAGAACAAAGCCCACCAGCTTGGCCGCTGGGCTCTCTCACAACCCCTGGTTTCCCAGAGATTATGTGTAATACGGAGCTCCTCCATAAGCCTTGTAGTGCGTGCGAAGAACAAAGCCCACCAGCTTGGCCGCTGGGCTCTCACACAATCCCTGGTTACCCAGAGATTATTATGTGTAATACGTAGCTCCTCCATGAGGCTTGTAGTGCTTGCGAAGAACAAAGCCCACCAGCTTGTCCGCTGGGCTCTCTTACAATCCCTGGTTTCCCAGAGATTATGTGTAATACGTAGCTCCTCCATAAGGCTTGTAGTGCGTGCGAAGAACAAAGCCTACCAGCTTGGCCGCTGGGCTCTCACACAACCCCTGGTTACCCAGAGATTATTATGTGTAATACGTAGCTCCTCCACGAGGCTTGTAGTGCGTGCGAAGAACAAAGCCCACCAGCTTGGCCGCTGGGCTCTCACACAACCCCTGGTTACCCAGAGATTATTATGTGTAATACGTAGCTCCTCCATGAGGCTTGTAGTGCGTGCGAAGAACAAAGCCTACCAGCTTGGCCGCTGGGCTCTCACACAATCCCTGGTTACCCAGAGATTATTATGTGTAATACGTAGTTCCTCCATGAGACTTGTAGTGCGTGCGAAGAACAAAGCCCACCAGCTTGGCCGCTGGGCTCCCTTACAATCCCTGGTTTCCCAGAGATTATGTGTAATACGTAGCTCCTCCATAAGGCTTGTAGTGCGTGCGAAGAACAAAGCCCACCAGCTTGGCCGCTGGGCTCTCTTACAATCCCTGGTTTCCCAGAGATTGTGTGTAATACGGAGCTCCTCCATAAGCCTTGTAGTGCGTGCGAAGAACAAAGCCCACCAGCTTGGCCGCTGGGCTCTCACACAACCCCTGGTTACCCAGAGATTATTATGTGTAATACGTAGCTCCTCCATGAGGCTTGTAGTGCGCGCGAAGAACAAAGCCCACCAGCTTGGCCGCTGGGCTCTCTCACAACCCCTGGTTTCCCAGAGATTATTATGTGTAATACGTAGCTTCTCCATGAGGCTTGTAGTGCGTGCGAAGAACAAAGCCCACCAGCTTGGCCGCTGGGCTCTCTCACAACCCCTGGTTTCCCAGAGATTATTATGTGTAATACGTAGCTACTCCATGAGGCTTGTAGTGCTTGCGAAGAACAAAGCCCACCAGCTTGGCCGCTGGGCTCTCTTACAATCCCTGGTTTCCCAGAGATTATGTGTAATACGTAGCTCCTCCATAAGCCTTGTAGTGCTTGCGAAGAACAAAGCCCACTAGCTTGGCCGCTGGGCTCTCTCACAACCCCTGGTTTCCCAGAGATTATTATGTGTAATACGTAGCTCCTCCATGAGGCTTGTAGTGCTTGCGAAGAACAAAGCCCACCAGCTTGGCCGCTGGGCTCTCTTACAATCCCTGGTTTCCCAGAGATTATGTGTAATACGTAGCTCCTCCATAAGCCTTGTAGTGCGTGCGAAGAACAAAGCCCAGCAGGTTGGCCGCTGGGCTCTCACACAACCCCTGGTTACCCAGAGATTATTATGTGTAATACGTAGCTACTCCATGAGGCTTGTAGTGCTTGCGAAGAACAAAGCCCACCAGCTTGGCCGCTGGGCTCTCTTACAATCCCTGGTTTCCCAGAGATTATGTGTAATACGTAGCTCCTCCATAAGCCTTGTAGTGCTTGCGAAGAACAAAGCCCACTAGCTTGGCCGCTGGGCTCTCTCACAACCCCTGGTTTCCCGGAGATTATTATGTGTAATACGTAGCTCATCCATGAGGCTTGTAGTGCTTGCGAAGAACAAAGCCCACCAGCTTGGCCGCTGGGCTCTCTTACAATCCCTGGTTTCCCAGAGATTATGTGTAATACGTAGCTCCTCCATAAGCCTTGTAGTGCGTGCGAAGAACAAAGCCCACCAGGTTGGCCGCTGGGCTCTCACACAACCCCTGGTTACCCAGAGATTATTATGTGTAATACGTAGCTACTCCATGAGGCTTGTAGTGCTTGCGAATAACAAAGCCCACCAGCTTGGCCGCTGGGCTCTCTTACAATCCCTGGTTTCCCAGAGATTATGTGTAATACGTAGCTCCTCCATAAGCCTTGTAGTGTTTGCGAAGAACAAAGCCCACTAGCTTGGCCGCTGGGCTCTCTCACAACCCCTGGTTTCCCGGAGATTATTATGTGTAATACGTAGCTCCTCCATGAGGCTTGTAGTGTGTGCGAAGAACAAAGCCCACTAGCTTGGCCGCTGGGCTCTCTCACAACCCCTGGTTTCGCAGAGATTATTATGTGTAATACGTAGCTCCTCCATGAGGCTTGTAGTGCTTGCGAAGAACAAAGCCCACCAGCTTGGCCGCTGGGCTCTCTTACAATCCCTGGTTTCCCAGAGATTATGTGTAATACGTAGCTCCTCCATAAGCCTTGTAGTGCTTGCGAAGAACAAAGCCCACTAGCTTGGCCGCTGGGCTCTCTCACAACCCCTGGTTTCCCGGAGATTATTATGTGTAATACGTAGCTCCTCCATGAGGCTTGTAGTGTGTGCGAAGAACAAAGCCCACTAGCTTGGCCGCTGGGCTCTCTCACAACCCCTGGTTTCCCAGAGATTATTATGTGTAATACGTAGCTCCTCCATGAGGCTTGTAGTGCTTGCGAAGAACAAAGCCCACCAGCTTGGCCGCTGGGCTCTCTCACAACCCCTGGTTTCCCAGAGATTATTATGTGTAATACGTAGCTCCTCCATGAGGCTTGTAGTGCTTGCGAAGAACAAAGCCCACCAGCTTGGCCGCTGGGCTCTCACACAACCCCTGGTTACCCAGAGATTATTATGTGTAATACGTAGCTCCTCCATGAGGCTTGTAGTGCTTGCGAAGAACAAAGCCCACCAGCTTGGCCGCTGGGCTCTCTCACAACCCCTGGTTATCGAGAGATTAATATGTGTAAGACGTAGCTCCTCCATGAGGCTTGTAGTGCGTGCGAAGAACAAAGCCCACCAGCTTGGCCGCTGTGCTCTCACAACCCCTGGTTTCTCAGAGATTATTATGTGTAATACGTAGCTCCTCCATGAGGCTTGTAGTGCTTGCGAAGAACAAAGCCCACCAGCATGGCCGCTAGGCTCTCTCACAACCCCTGGATTCCCAGAGAATATTGTGTGTAATACGTTTCTCCTCCATGAGGCTTGTAGTGCGTGCGAAGAATAAAGCCCAACAGCATGGCCGCTAGGCTCTCTCACAACCCCTGGATTCCTAGAGAATATTGTGTGATATACGTTGCTCCTCCATGAGGCTTGTAGTGCGTGCGAAGAATAAAGCCCAACAGCATGGCCGCTAGGCTCTCTCACAACCCCTGGATTCCCAGAGAATATTGTGTGTAATACGTTGCTCCTCCATGAAGCTTGTAGTGCGTGCGAAGAATAAAGTCCACCAGCATGGCCGCTAGGCTCTCTCACAACCCCTGGATTCCCAGAGAATATTGTGTGTAATACGTTGCTCCTCCATGAAGCTTGTAGTGCGTGCGAAGAATAAAGCCCAACAGCATGGACCCTGGGCTCTCTCAACCTCCGGTTCTCCAGAGAATATTATGTGTAATTCGTAGTTCCCCCATAAGGCTTGTAGTGCGTGCGAAGAATAAATCCCACCAACATGGCCGCTGGGGTCTCTCACAACCCCTGGTTTTCAGGGTATAATTTAAGTCGTTGCTCGTCCATAAGTGATATATTGTGCGCGAAGAATTAAAACCAGTAGAATGGACGCTGGGCTCTGTCACAATCCCCGATCACCTGGAGACTATTTCTGGCGCGCAGCTTATGAAACACTGGGTCTAGTAGCTAGAAATGAACAAAGTGAAGAAATGTTAATAATATCTTAAAAATCTGCTAATTCAAAACTAACCTAGCGGTTCATTAGTTATTAAATATTACTAGTGGAGCTAATATTCAATATTGGTTAAATTGAAGGAACGTCACTAGATACTTTAGTAGTACAATTATTAATGACGTTTCTGAGCACTGTCTGTTAATATATCTTCATAAGGCAACCTCCTAGAGGAATAGAAAGGTAATCTAAGTGGTTGCCTGCCGTTAACTTCTTAATGGCACGTGGCTGTTAAAGAGTGAATTCAACCTGGAACTATTTATTGAAATTCAATATTTTGTTTTTGTGCATTTCAGTGTAACTAGCACTCCAATGGTCGTGTTTTCAATATTGTCATTGACACAAGTTGGTCTTGACTTGAAATAGGACATGGGGACAAAATTACACAAGGAAGACAAATGGGACAGAAGGACAAGGGACACAATGGAACAAGGGGAATGGTACAAGGAGACATAATGGGACAAGGAGAAATGAAACAATGGGATGCTCTAAGAGTTCCAGACTTTACAATACATTTTTTAAGTAGTCACCTGCTTCCAGTGATGTTTTTCTAGTATGTTCTTACGATACGAAAAAGGAGCCTATAACGTACAAAATAGTAAATAAATACCAGATTGATCACGTTCAGACTGACAACCTCATCCTAAAATGAAAAATAATGATTTAATTGTAATTAATATGCCTTCAAAAACATAAAAAGATAACATCAGTTCTCGAAAAAGCCCATACCATTATTAATATTAAAATTTAATTATAAAAATAAATAAATTTCCATTATAATTATAGTGAAAACTGAAACTCTTGCCATAATTAATAAACCGCCAATTCAAAATCTTAATAAAAGTAAACCCTAAGACAATATATCTTACCCTCATATATACCTGAAACCTTCAATATTTCCACTCAAATTTATACACAACAATATTACACATTTACACATAACAAGCAATTTAAACCAAAAAGCTATCAACAAATCTTGGTCTTCTTGTAAATGTTGCGGCTTAAGCAAGAAAGTACTATTGAAAATGGACGATGGTATTGCACTTCTACATATTAACAGAAACTGCGTTTCATATTTATATTTTTTTTCTTATAAGAAGATGGTAGTACGAAAAGTATTGGACGATACACGGCCAATAATACAAATTATAGGCTTGGTTGGTTATAAATCTCGGCTGTCGTTTCGGTTTACAAACTTAAATCTCGTCAGTTATTTCGTGTTTATCGGCCTGAAGACGTTAATAAGTACAAAACACGAAGTTCTTTTTTAGAATATTTAATAGAGTATATAATATACAAGAATAGTTAATACTTTAGATAATATAGGAATAACATCATGTAATCAAAGGTAAAAGTTGGTAATGTTGAATTAGTGCCTGTCTTTTCTGTCTATACTGTTTAAACTTTTGTATCTAATTTTCATTTATATAATAATAATTTAATCATAATCTTTTTATTATTTCGTCCGATATTTTCCTCCGAAATTTTGAGACAGGGTATTACTGAGTAAATTTTGAGACTGATAAAAACAGGAACAATGTCTGATGTAGCTGAGAGTGAAGCCAAGAAAACAAATAATTCGTGTGTAGAGAACCACTAATCGAGATTAATTAATTATCTGTTGATTGTTTTTTTTACAAAAATAGTTGTGTAAGCCGTTTTACATCCGATTCCGTATGTATTTTAATTTGCTTTGAAACTTTCCGTTATAACAAACAAAGCAAACGAACCCTTTTTGTGTACGAGCCGATTACTCAATTGAGTAGATCTTTTTCAACTTTTAATTCATTTTCGTTCACGTACACAAAAATGAATACGAAGATTCAAAACAAAGCAACAAAGAGCATAGAAAACATCAAACGAAAATGAAAATACCTTGGTGCCGTGGCTTGTCGGCTGAAGATAGGATGTTCTTTTGACGCGGGGGCTTTCCTCATTCTTCCCTCATGAGCCCCTCATCACCCCGCAACGAGTGCTTCCTCCACCAAGAATACTTGATACACGAAATTGTTACAAACGTTCTATTGACATCGGTCTTTGTTGTGTTCTCCAAGTTTTATTTAGTCAATTTCGTTCAATGTTGGCAATCAATCAATTTGGAAATTCTTCAAATTCGGCCGAATATTCAATTCTTAGTTTACTTATTATTTTCATCGTTTGGAAGAAGTTTCTGAAAGTAGGAATTTTTTTTAAGTGACCGATGGTGTTGAATATATATATATATATATATATATATATATATATATATATATATATATATATATATATATATATGGCAATGTTGTTGGAACATATATTTGGAAGGCGCAATAGCTCCTTCTGGCGGTCAACAGCAATTCTCCAACATGTTCCTTTAAGAATATCCTGTTCACTTCTGTATCACTATCTGTTAAGACAATCGTACAAAGTTTTAAAAAGACGTGGCCGTATTTGTAATTATATTCCACATTACCTTAATGATATTATTTGCGTTCAAAGTACTGTGATCGTGTTTCATGATTTTAACCTGCGCTAAAGACAACGCATACTTCCTCGCTTAATTTCTAAAATTTGCTAGTTTCAAAAATTCAGAGGGTTCAACGAAACTGACACACACGCCAGTTTTTAAGAGCCCTTCTTCTATTCTTGTAAAAAATGGATGAAAAAATTTGGTGTTTATTTGTGAAAATACTTTTTTTTATAATGTATTAATTTCAAGAGTAAATTATGTAGAAACTGTTTGTTTCCTCAAGAAATTGTACATGATCTTTTTTTGAAGAGCTTATTTTTTACATCAGGCTGTCTAACGCCAAAATCTATCTCTTCTACTTTTGTAGTTTTGAAATGTTACCTTTTTCCTATTTTGGAAAAGGGGGAAAGTTCGCTGAAAATTGTACTAGTCCAATATTTTATACCTTTGCCTGACACATACGAGAAGAAATTTTAAAGAAAACATTTGAAGTGGGTTTTGAGAAAAAGTGTTGAAAAATTGAAAATGGTTTACATTTCAAGTCATTGGTTTATAGGTCAAGATAGCATTACATTGAGATTCGTTGACATATAAGAAAATCAATAAGAAATCAAGAAGATAATAATATGTTATTAATTTAATCATGAATGAGAGTCACATCTCGATCGTGGTCGGAGAATAATTGCAAATTGGTCATGTAAACGACTTCTCTAGTTTTCGTTGAGAATTCTGGTTATTGCCACAATTTCATGTCTCTGATGTATGCTATATTAGAGTGAATGATTATATCATTCATACATTGAAATAAATCTGTAACTTTCTAGAAAATACTACAAAAGCTTTCAGCACTTAGTACCCTTCCTGTAAAATAAAATAACGAAGTTTAAGCTAATATAATAATTTAACGAGTATATTTTTAGTCATTTGTCATTTACTTTAATACACAATAAACTGTTAGATGTTTTAAATTCATCTGCTTGCTAATCAGAGTGTCTTGTAATATTTATATTTGGTGGGAACTTTCAAGAGTTTAACCTGTAAGTAATCTTTGTTACGGTGCCAGTTCAGTGGAAATATTCTATGTCGTTGGGGCCAACGAGCTAGAATATACTACATAGAGTGGCTGACTCTATGGTTTCAGCCCTCTTGGTCGACGCTCGACACCGCCATGCAGTAAAAACATGAGAAGTGCCTGATGGTGGCATGTTGTTTGTATTATATCTTATCTATACATTGTTGTGTTTTCGTTTATCTGTAATATATTAGTGGTTAGATTCACAATGCCTTTAGTAAGTTCGGCATATAACTTTTATAACAGAAGTCATCAAACCTAAAATATATCATTTTTCAAGTTTGTCGCCGAATTTGTGACTTGTTTACTTACTTCTTATTACAATAATATTTACTTTCAGGCGTTATGCTAACTGCAATAACATTTCAACAGCTTCCATTTTTATGAATAACCTAAGCAGGAAGCACCGTGTTCTTAAAGTTTCTCAATTCGTTCTGCTTACAT
Source organism: Gryllus longicercus (assembly GCA_038098605.1). Lineage (NCBI taxonomy): Eukaryota > Metazoa > Arthropoda > Insecta > Orthoptera > Gryllidae > Gryllus > Gryllus longicercus. The sequence continues at coordinate 489,167 of JAZDUA010000734.1, forward strand.
ATTGTGATTTCGTTTTCAAATCATTGGTGTTTGGTCGTGGAACACAGGATTTATACAACGCGCGGCCCACGCCCACCCGGCCGTAAGCAGCGGCAAACGGAATGCTAGACTACTCCGTTTCTCAGGAGGGCGCTGATTTGACTTCGAAAAACAAGGCTTCAATTTGCTGCAAAGATGAGCAACTGTAAACGTAATTTTGTGTAAAATGTTTTGAATTATCAAATGACTGAAGTTTAATAAACAAGCAGTAACGAGCCAACAATGCTATCTCTCTACGTTGGACTTTTTACAGTCCATTTTTCTGAGTGTTCATCATTATATTACCAAGGGCCCACAATAGCCTTGAAATTGGCCATCACTATATTTTCTGCCATATTTTACTTAAACATTTTATAAAATATGAAATGTAATGTTCAACTATTTAACATACTAGCCTCATAAATGTATACATGTATGTAGTAATTAATTTGCCAATTATGAATGTTCTATTGTTAAAATAAACAAATATATATTGAATAAAACATATTGTTTGCCCTTAAAGAGGCCGTCGCTGTGTGCTCTACCCTAGGATATTGTAGCTCGTTGGTTGGGGCACAGCCTACTACAGTAGTCGACTGTTTCTCGGCGCTAGAAACTGCGTGCTCTACCTTAGGATATTGTAGCTCGTTGGTTGTGGCACAGTCAGCTAGCTGACAGCTGTCGACTGTTTCTCGGCGCGAGAAACTGCGTGATCTATCCTAGGATATTGTAGCTCGTTGGGGCACAGCCTGCTACAGCAGTCGACTGTTTCTCGGCGCGAGAAACTGTGTGCTCTACCCTAGGATATTGTAGCTCGTTGGTTGGGGCAGTCTGCTAGCTGGCAGCAGTCCACTGTTTCTTGGCGCGAGAAACTGCGTGCTCTACCCTAGGATATTGTAGCTCGTTGGTTGGGGCACAGTCAGCTAGCTGGCAGCAGTCCACTGTTTCTTGGCGCGAGAAACTGCGTGCTATACCCTAGGATATTGTAACTCGTTGGTTGGGGCACATCCTGCTACAGCAGTCGACTGTTTCTCGGCGCGAGAAACTGTGTGCTCTTCCCTAGGATATTGTAACTCGTTGGTTGGGGCACAGTCAGCTAGCTGGCAGCAGTCGACTGTTTCTCGGCGCGGGAAACAACGGCGCAGCGCGGCGCGATGTGGCGCCGCCCGCTGAGCGGCTTCGGCCGGCTGACGTCACTTGGCCGCTTTTTGCACCGCGGCTTTATCCAGCCGTATCATTCTTCGCCTGTTTTACTGCGCATCCTTGTGTGGATTGTCAAATGCGATCTCCTAAGGCCACGACACAAATACTATTGCGCGTGCCATCGTTTTATCCCGCAGCTAATTCTACAGTCTCAATAGTTTCCATTATTGTCCCATCTGAATGACTTGAGGGAACGTGGGATTCTTTTTATGACAATCGGGTAAATTACTGTTACGAAATGCTACACTTGACGTCATTGCAAAAAGTTCTCTCGCAACGATAATCTGTTTTACATTAGTAGTAAAGTAAATTGATATGTTTTTCACGTCTACGTGATGAAAATAATATCGTTATATAATTGAGAAAACGATAGAGTAAAACTAATGGGGTCTCGTACTTTTGGTAATTATTACATCGTTTTCTGCAAGTAGTGTGACATAGCGAACACTGGTCACATTAACAATAACGAGCATGAGAAAATATATTTACGGTTGTTAAGCTGACAGGAATATCCCTGTGCAAGCTAGAATTTCGGCATTAACCTTAAAGAGATATTTCTCGACCACACGCATTTATTAAAGTTATATATTCATCTGGAAACAAAAGTTTACTTGCAGTAGAACTTTCTAGTTAAGCAAACCATTACATACGCAACAAAAAATGAAAACGAACTGATTATAATTTCTTCCCAAGGAGATGGATTTTGTGAGTGCGGTTGATTAAAAAGTAATCATATTTCGATACTTAAACAACAAAAATTATGTGTGTATCAACTATGAGATTTCTAAGATTTCAAACAAAAAATCAGGTTACATATTTCAAAACATTTACATACAAATTTCACGGTACTTACACGGTACATCTAGGTTATTTGCCACACGAACACCAAGGTCCATTGCATATCGATCTATCCTTCTCCACATTAACTGTTCATCTTGTTTAAACGAATCAATCATACGCACGTCTACTTTGACCTCCAGTTCAAATCTTCTACAACCACTGCTTCGAAAAAAATTACATTCACTACTGTCATTTATTTCTCTGTTCAACCCAACGAGCTAGAATATACCGCATAGAGTGGCCTTCATCTTTGATGCAAATTGAAGCCATGTTTTCTACAGTCAAAGCAGCCCTCTGGGAAACGAAGTATTCTAGCATTATGTTTGGCGCTGGTTACGTTCAATGGTTACACCACCATTCGTATGTTTTGACTTCATAAAACATGGTGGCCACTAGTTCGGCGAGCCTCCACCAAGAATACTGAAACTATAGGGATAGCCACTCTATGTAGCTCGTTGATTCAACCTCATTTTATTTAAAAAGAAAACAATCCCAGAAGGTTTATCACAGGACCTTTATATATTAATTCAATTAATTTGTTACAAAAAAACCCTCCTATATTCATCAAACCCTTCTCAGATCTTTTTCTTTTTTTAAAATTGGTAAATCCCCGGTTCTCTTTACAAAGAACTTCACATACTCCACAAAGTCGCGACACATAGTGCGAACACAATGTTCTACGAATTGTTCTTATCTTAACATGTCTATAAATATGTGCCATGAAATAACACTGCCGATTTCTTTCAGTAGTAGTTTTCGAATTCTGAAATACCTACCAATCATTCAGTTCATTAATTAGTTGTACACTACGTTGGAGGAAATGCAAGAAGAGAACAATGTTGGTTAAGCAATCATTCAATGTTCCTTCCAAAATGCACTATGTAAACTAAAAGTTATTTTGAACGTCGTTGCAGTTGTTTCTGATTTATAAAAAACTAGCTATGAACTATTAGTGAAAAGAGTGATACATTGAAGTTAATAATTATGAGTAATGTACTACAATAGTTTTAAACTCTACTCTAAATTTCCCGGCAACTATACAACATAGCTCTCTTTTCATCAAATGCAACGAAAAACTTGGGAACGGTAGAATGTTCACAATAGAGAGTAGGGTTTTCATAAGTTACATCAGCATAATTGTGTACGGCGTAATGACAATGGCCAAGAATAAGCTTCATGTCATAACATTGAGATTATTGTTATCACCTGACACACATAGGAAAAGAGAAAAACCTGCAACACGTGTACATCTTAACTATTCAATGCCTTCTTTATTCTTCACTTCTTGGAATAACCGTTTTCTCAATGACTTCTTAAATCTCTTTAATCTTCTTACAATTCTTATTTCAACTTACGTCTATTTGCAAACCGTCTTTGGAAGTGTAACGTTCGTGAAACATACTAGACTTATATTCATGTATTAACATTTCTATTCACACAACATTTATATCTCTCCTTCTGACACTGGTTTTGAATGTGTTCTTTACTATATCTTAGTTCTTCTCTACCTCATTTTGCAACAGCTATCCACTTTTAACCGAGAAGATATCCAGCGCTAGTATCCATTGGATAACACACGTGCAATACAGGGCGACTTGTTAGGACCCTTATAGAAATTTACAAAAGGAATATTTAAATTGATACGGAGAAGAGTGTGTAAACTTACTTTCTGAGGTAATAGGAAGAAAGTATAATAGGAGTCTCTGGAAATTTCAAAGGCTAAGGCAAGACTGTGCCCTGTACAAAGCGTATGCCGGTTATCCAGCTTGGAAATATATCTAAAGCATATCGGGGATCAAAATCATAAAATTCAGTTCAGGTCCCAGAGAACAGATGTTGGAAAATTTTCCTTCACAAATAGAACAATAACGGACTGGAATATGTTGCCTGCGACAGCCATGGAACCGTTTTTTCTAGGTGTACAAAGATTTTAAAGTATATAAACTAATAATATTTGTAAACGTTAATAATTAGTTCGTTAGGCTTATTAAAACTGCGTATACTTTCTAATTATATTTCAGAACTATATATCCAATATTCAGCATTGAAAAAAAAACTAGCGAATTACTCCATCTATTACTATTGAATCTGAATGTATGCTATATAGATTATCCATTATGTTTGCGCTTCCGCTGGTGGTTTTTTGAAGAGTCGAAAGTGTGAGCTTTTCCTTTGTCTCTGAAAGCGGTGTCCCATTTACACATAATAGATAGTAGGTAGTAACATAACTTTGCTTTTACGATACTTACAGTTGTATCACAATTGCATTATCCTCAAATCCAAATGTTACTACATTGTAAACGATTCTGAAGAAAAAGAAACTTCTTGATAATGTGTGCATTACTGTAGAATAATTATAGTGATACATATGTTATAAAGATGAGAGTAATATATAATAATTATATCACAAATGAAGTTTCCTCAAAACCAAACACGGTATTATATTTTAAATGATTTTGAAGTGAAAGGAATACCTTGATAAAATGTGAATTATTGTAGAATAATTCTACAGTAATGCATATTTTATCAAAAATTTAAAGAAGGTAAAATGTAATAATTATATCCCATTTGCATTACTCCCAAATCCAAATATGTAATATATGGCACACAATTTTGACGCAAAAGAAACTTTTTGATAAAATGTGAAAACAACCTGAATTTTCAAATAAATCAAATTATCCTGTTACATGAGTAATATAAATCGAATTAACTCGTAATCGTCCTAAAATTGAATTAATGTTTAAGTCGATAGTTTTCTTTAACCGAACTTTTATAATGACATTTATTTTAATCAAATAGTTAGAATTATAAGATAAATGGAACTTTAAATGTTCCTATCAAATAATAGTAATCTATGAGTGTTATTTACGAGTGATAAAATATACATCTCATTTTGCGAGTAGAAAAGATTATGACACGAGCAATCTTACGAACAATATAAAATCGCCTTTTCCATGCGTGTCATATACAATTTTTTGGACAATCTTAGTGACATTCATTTGATTTTAATTCAATCATACAAATCACTACGTTGCATTTACGGTCAGTAGAATGTGATGTGGTCACACGAAATATTTAGTTATTTTTTATGCTTTCACAGATTTCTTAGAACACGTGAGCATCGCCAGTCTTTCAGGACTAATGCTAAAAATGAACTTAAGCTACGCCTGCCCTGAAACAACCACTTTAAAACGTGAGTGTCAAAAAAGTTATTTTATTCCAATTATGCAATGTTGCATTATGCTAAGTGCATTATATTGCCATTTCGTGTTTGTTATTTTCAAACTTTCGTGCCGTTTGATTTACTTTTCCCGCAGTCACCCTCTCACCTCTATAGTCTCGTAGCACGCGCGCTGTGGTGTCGTTTTCCCCAAAGACTCATTCCTTCCTACCACCTGAATTGAAACTCTGAAAATGAGAAACAACTTACTATGTATATATTTTATTATCGTATTTTAGATAACATCATTTATAGACGTTTACCTTTCACTTTACCGGCTTACTACGTACGTACAAAGCCGCCATTAAAAAAGGCACTATTATTATTATTATTATTATTATTATTATTATTAAAAAGAGGAGGTAATCTAATGTTGCGACAAAAATTGGCCATATTTTGAAAGAAGAACCACGCGGATCATATTCGCCCGACGTGACAACTTAGGATTTATGTACGCTCCGCCTGCCTTGAAATAAATCCTTTTACTAGTGGCTGTCTAAAAAAATTATTATCCAGTATTGCATTATCATACGTCCATGGTCCAATATTGCATTACGCAGCTGCAGAGCAAATCCTACGTGCAAAATAAAATCACTTTACCCACGTGTGTTATACACGGTTTTTTGCATCTTACTGACCTTCCTTTAATTTTAATTTAAGAATACAAATCATTCCGTTGTATTAAGGTTAGTCGAAGACGATGCGGTTACACGAATTATTTAGTTTTCTTGCATTCACAGATTTATCTGAACACTTGAGCGTGTCGACTCACGTTCAGTACTACTGCTAAAAATGACTTCAAGCACGTTACGCCTGGTATAAAAGAACCACTTTTACTAGTGGCTGTCTAAAGAAAAATAATACCCGGTCGACTGTGCTACCATTTCGTGTTTGTTGTTTTCAGTCTTCTTTTTCCAGCCTTCATTTGCTCACCGCTGAACCCACGAGTCACACACTCAGTGGTGTCGTATTAACTCAAAGCTTCCTTCCTTCCCTCCTTCCTTTCTTCCTTCCTTTCTTCCTTCCATTCTTCCTTCCATTCTTCCTTCCTTCCTTGTGAACTGAAACACTGAACGTAAGAAACAACGTACTACAATAGACGTTTATGTAATTAGTTTATAATGTTAAGCTTTATTGCATGAGTACGTGTTTTGAAAACGAGCGACTTTAGGAGCGTGTTTTCAAATTTGTACGAATGTAATAAAGCAAAATTATAAACGAGTTGCATACTATATTTTGCATAACAGCATTATACATTTATAAAAGAATCAAACTTAATTTTGCGAAACAACTACCCTGTGACGACTCGAGTATTGACATTGTCCGAGTAAACGGTGGTCGGCTGTTTCGTTTAGCTCTACCTCCCCCCCCCCATTCTCTCGCTATGATTGGCTGAATGTGTGATGACGCAATCATTCGTGACATAAAATCTAATACGTCGTCATTTGTGACGTAAAATGTCCGATCATGAACGATTTCTTGCAACAGAAAAGGTTCTTTTATAATGCTGGAATATAAAAAAAATATTATCCAGTCGATTGTTTTACCATTTCGCGCTTGTTGTTTCCAGTCTTTTCTTTTTCCAGCCTTCATCTGTTCTCTTCCGAACCCACGTGGCACGCGCTGCGTGGTGTCGTATTTCCCCCAGAGTCTCCTCGCTTGCTTCCTTTCTTCTTTCCTTCCTTCCGCATTGAAATACTAAACATGAGAAACAATTCACTATATACAAATTTTACTAACGTATTTTAGATAAAACATTATTTGAAACGTTTATCTATCATTTTCTCGCCTAACTACGTACGTAAAAAGAGAAGGTAATGCTGCGGCAAAAATGGGCAATTTTTTTTAGAGAAAACCCCTTCTGGTCATATTGACGTGACACGACTGCTTAAGAGTTAAACACGCAACGACTGCCATCAAAGAACCACTTTTACACAATATTATTCAGTCGATTGCATTGCGATTTGTACTTTTTGTTTTCAGTATTTTATTTTTCCCGCCTTCATTTGCTCCGAACCCACGTGACCCGCGCTGGGTGGTCGTCTTCATCTGCTCTCTTCCGAACCCACGTGGCACGCGCTGCGTGGTGTCGTATTTCCCCCAGAGCCTCCTCGCCTGCTTCCTTCCTTCCTTCTGAGTTAATTCGGCGTCCGCGCCGCCTTCTCCGCGCGCCGCGCGTGTATTATGCAGCGCGCGCCGCCTCAACAGTTGCGCCGCTCCATTACGCCCTAACGAGCAGTGGAGCTCGCGGTGGAGGGGGTGGGGTGGGGGTGGGGGGGTTCCGTTCCACCGCGAGATGGCGTTCGCGCGGCCGCGCCCGACGAGCTGCCATGCTGCTTGCAGTGAAGAACGTGTGGCGGTTTTTGAGCCACTCAAGTTGACTTACGTTGCTGTTTGCGAATTTTCGTTATTTGGATTTGATGATATAGCGTGACTGTAGTTTGATGATGTTCATGACGTGTCAGACTATTACTCATTAAACCCGCTGTCATGGTATACCTACATTTTTAAACTAGTGCTAAATGAATAGCATAGAATGAATCTCGTAGCTCAGTATCTTTTGTGTGAATTGAATGATTTATTATCAATAGTTGCTACTTGTGTACAATTGCATTTCAGCTAGGTATCTTTTGATTGCTCATTGCTTAGAGCAAGTGCCAACTGCTTGCAGCCTCAAGTGAAGGACGTGTGGCGGTTTTTGAGCCACTCAAGTTGACGTACATTGCTGTTTGCGGATTTTCGTCATTTCAGTTTGATGATGTTCGTGATCTGTCAGACTATTACTCATTAAAGCCACTTTCATGGTAAACCTACATTTTTAAACTAATGCTAAAAGAATAGGTTAGAATGAGTCTCGTAGCTCAGTATCTTTTGTGTGAATTGAATGATTTATTATCAATAGTTGCTACTTGTGTACAATTGCATTTCAGCTAGATATCTTTTGATTGCTCATTGCTTAGAACAAGTGCCAACTGCTTGCAGCCTCAAGTGAAGGACGTGTGCAGTTTTTGAGTCACTCAAGTTCACTTACACTGCCTTTTGTTAATTTTTGTCATTTGAATTTGATGTCGCATAACTGTGTTAGGGCATTAATCATTAAAACAATTTTTATGGTAAAATCACATTTTTAATTTAATGTCAAAAGTTCATTAGAATATTAGAATACGTTTCTTAGCTCAATCACCTTTGTGCCAATTGAATGATTTTAATAATCAACTAGCAGATCCCGCGCCGTCCGCTCGTCCTATCCTGCTCGACCCCGTTCTGCGTCACACGTCAACGCCCGGGTGGATTGAGAATTGCATTTAACTGAAGCTCCACATAGTGGGCTTACAAAAATAAGAACATCATAAAAATCTTCTCCATGTAAAAATTGTTAGATGTGCCAACTTTCATGTAGATCGGTCAAACGGTGTCGGAATGTGTCGATCTCGGACGTACCAACATCCTTTCATACATGCGTATAATTGCGTTTTAGCTGGGTACCTCATTCTTTGAGTTTAGTCCATTGCACGGTCCGAGCAGTGGAGCTCGCGGGGGGGTGTCGTGGTCGAGAGGAGGGACGGGAGAGACGGGGGGGGGTCGTTGGGATTTGGAGGGAGGGGGAGGGGAGCGGGAGGGGAGGGGGAGGGGAAGGGGGGAGGATATCATTCGGACGCGAAGTGGCGTTAGTGCGCCCGCACCCGATGAGCTGACGTCCTGCCTACCGAGCGTTCTGCTTGCGGGCTGATGTGAAGGACGTGTGGCATTGTAGTTCGTATGACGCGTATTCTCACAGTGCGGACAATGGAGACTCCGGGCTCACATGACGCTCCGGGGGGGGGGGGGGGGCTAGAGGGAGAAAGAGTTTTAACGATATTCCATTACACTGAGAGTCTGAGGTACACATGTTGGAACGTTGTTTAAGAAAATATGGGTTTCTGGATATTCGTTGTTCAATAACAATGAATATTCTTCGGTAATGGTAACTCTGTATGATTATTAGGACTGTCTACGATTTGTGTCAATTTCGTGTTTGTTTGTCACAAACGAATTTTTGTTGGAAGTTTACGAATAAGGATTTTTTATATACACGTTGTAATTCATTTACGTCCATATTCCTTGGTATGGTATTTTGTACAACTTAAATGAAAATTTATATATTTCAAAATTTCATTTCCAAAGCTATATTTTTCGAATGTTATTTTAAACGTTTATTGCGTTTTTAAGTGATTTATTAGTAAATCTAAATTTGACTCTAGAAGATAATCCATGGTTTAGGATTACTTCTCAAGTTGAATGGAGTTTTATCTGTAGTATTACGAGACACGAGGTGAAATTTCATGTTTGAAACGTGAAGCTTGTGCTTAGAATCTCACTGCTTGTTTTTAAATAATGGTATGTCAGTGTGTCTAAAATATCACTTTGATTTCAGTTTTATCCTCTGGAAAACATGAATAAATCGATATTTTATGCACATCCCCAGTTTACTTTTGGCAAGACTCAGCTCTTCTTTATTTAATTGGCAGTGAGGAGAATACGTTCGTGCCCTTGAAAGATATTCTGTGGATTTCCATTGCTTCAAGTTCCTGGTAAGATATTTAGCTGTTGATACCACTTGTTAAAAGTCACCTTACTTTACTTCCTCAATTTAGCGTTTTCGTCGATTAGATATCTGAGTTTATCTTTTATATAATTGTACTGTGTGACTTTTGCGTTAAACCAATACTTAAATTGCACTTCTACAATGTAGTTCTCAGTAAAAGCGTTGAAGAACAAAATATTCTCCCTAATTCTTCTAGGTCATGAAATGTGTGTAACATATTTTTACTGCTGATGACATGTCTTGTAACATTACATATTTATGTAGTGACAGGAACAAGAGAGGTCGACACTATCACTGAAAGTACAAATATTTATCAGCATACCTCATTTTTTATTTGATAAAAGCAACGTCACCGCTGTTACCCTCTGGTAGTCTGTGTGCGCGTCTCTTTGCGTGAGAAGGGGGCAGCAATGTATTGTGGAAGGTAGCAATCTCAACCACCAGATTAAACTTCTTTATTAACTTAACATGTTTACAAAAACCTAACTTAACATATTTACAAAAAACGGTGTAAAAAATGCATGTTTACAGATTGAATAATTGGAAAATGGTTTCTAAAAATTGTATTATTTTTATTATATATTGTTTCATTACTATAATTCTGAAACTTTACTACATATCTCACTTTATTATTTACATTTGTAACCAGAGCAACGTTTATGCACATTTGTGATAATGCATATACTGCGAAATGTTATTGACCTGCCTTATGAACGTTGTGAATCATATCTGCGAACTGAATTCTAAAGACAAATAATAGACTAAAAATAGTGGTATGCTTTTATTGAAGAAAATGAAAAATATGCGAGTGCTGAATTTACAGTTGGAAAAATCGTACCATAGCGATAAGAATGCTAATAACTCGCCTGTTGGTATTGGAGTTTGCTTTTTGGTTATTTCCTGTGAAATAGGTGCCAGTCATAGCGGATAGACAGAGTTTTCTCCAGGTTCTTGCGTTTTTCCTGCCTCTCATTCCACTATTGCTTCATCACAAATCATATCGTATTATCATTATCATCGTCCTATCAGTTCATTCACTTTTTCAGATATCACACTATGAGGAAATATAATCACAAAAAAATCTTACAGATAAAGTTATAAAAAGATTAAAAATTTTTATGTTAATTGGTAAAGTAACACATTTTAAAATTTACACGCAGTAGAAAAAGTCGATACCTTGGTTTCCAACATTTACTTCATCATAAAGCAGACCTCCTTTACTAATACCAATAGTATCACCTCGTCTATTCAGCAATCAAACCCGACACAGGCGTGACGTGCGGGATGACATTCCAGACAATACCAAGAGAATGAAAAATGTGGCCAAATTGTTCTGTAAAAAGCCGCCGCCTGGCAGCGGGGCGGGAGCCGGCGGAGTGAAAGAGAGCTATTGTAGCGGCGGCGCCGTTGCGTTCTCGGTGCCGGGCGTGGAGCTTCAATTGAGAACAAAACAGCGGGAGGAGAGTAAATGATCTCGGCTGTCCGGGTGACGCCGCGTCGAAGGCTGTGTCGCCGACGTTTCAACCATCTACTCGTAGTCTTCTTCAGGGCTGGTCTGCGAACCATCTTATCGTGGTCTTCCTCAGGGCTGATCCGCAGACCACAAGATGGTCGAAACGTCGGCAACCCAGCCTTCGACGCGGCGTCACCCGCACAGCCACGATCATTTACATGACTCCGGCCTCGAAAGCCTACGACTTCAGCGCGAGAAGCGGCTGCCACAGAGGCCAAAGGCGAGGTCGCGAGGCGGAGGGGGCTGTGAGGGTGGGGAGGTGAGAAGAGATGCAGTAGTGGTGCGGAGGTCAGGATGGGGGTGCGCAGGCGATCAGCGACGGGGTGTAGATGGCAGAGGTGTCGGCGAGGTGAAGACGCGCTCCAGAGGCTGCGGAGGTGAGAACCGGCGAGGTCGACAGAGGTGGAGGGGAGGGGGTGTGAGGGTGAGAGGTGATAGTGGACAGAGGAAGTGGGGAAGGTAAGAAGCATAGTGGGGAAGGTAAGAAGAGGTAGTAAGGGTACGGAGGTGAGAGCGGGGAAGGTGGGGTGGGGGTGGCGCAAGCGACCAGCGTAAGTGAAGTGGAAGAGGGGGCGGCGAGGTCAGGAGAGACGCCAGTGGCTGGTGACGTGAGGGCGGGGCTGGTGAAGTGAGGTCAGAGAGGAGGTTGAAAGAGCCGAGGAAGCATGGATAAATGTTTCCGGGCACGATTGGCGGCGGCGCTGGTGTAAGGCGGCGGCGCTGGTGTTTGGCGGCGGCGCTGGTGTAACGGTTAGCGTACCGGACTGTTGTACCCAAGTTGGCGGGTTCAAACCCGATCGAAGCCGTGGATTTTTAAGGGCGAAAAAATCCTTCGTACGCCTTCCTTCGGAGGGGAAGTAAAGCCGGCTGTCCCATGTTAGTAGATTTACTTGCATGTAAAAGATCCTCAAGCCTAAATGACGCCTCTGAGCTAAATTCAAAATCGCCTGTTTCTCGCCCAAGAAATACCTCCTTCCTCTGCTAGTTGGTGAAAGGAGCGTAGCGAAATTTGCGTGGTCAGACGGAAGAGCGGGCCTGATGGCCAGAGTCTCGCCACGTAAAATAAGGCATTAATTCAATTCAATTCAATTCAAAATTCAATTGGTTGTTTCTGGACGTGCGTTATTCCCGTTAGTATAGAGATGACGGAGATTCCTCGGCTGAACTGTTTGATCCGGCGCAGAACTACTCGTCGGTTTTCTGATGTTTTCCCTCTTCAGGTAACTCTCCCAGTGGGGAACCGTCTCATCCGGGCCAAGCTTTAAGCTCCCGACTGGGCTTCCAACAAGTCGGAGGGCGGGGAGCTGGAGGGCGGTGGGCTGGAGGGATGGGAACTGGAGAGCGATGTGATGGAGGACAGTGTGCTGAAGGATGGGCAGCTAAAGAACGGGGAGCTGGAGGGCAGGAGTTGGTGGGCGGGGAGCTGGAGCGCTGGGAGATGTAGGGAGGAGAACTGGACAGTGGGGAGCTGATGGAAGGGGAGCTAGAGGGTCGGGTGCTGGAGGACGGGGAGCAGGAGGGCGGGAGATGGAGGGTGGAAACTGGAGGGATGGTGCTGGAAGGCGGGGAGTTGGAGGTCGGGGTGCTGCAGGGCGGGCAGCTCGCAGGCGGAAAATGGCGGGTGGGGAACTGTAGGTTCGCTGGCGTTAGCTCGCGGACGGGGAACTGCCGGGGGGGGAGCTGGTGGGCGGGCCGTACGAAGACCAGGCGCTAAGTGTCCTTCAGCGCGTTTTTGAAGCGACGCGAACGACGCTATGAAAGAGACGGAGGGCGGGCGAACGCCCCGACGCCTCCATGAACGTCGCAATGAAACACGCGAGGCGCGTCGCGCGGAAATTAACCAGCGGCGCCCACGCCTGCCGGCGCTCCGCTCTCCCCCGCCACCCCACCCCACCCCGCCCTCGCGCGCTGCCGCTTCCGCTCGCGTCTGTCCCCCGCGGCCTCAAACTGCCTTGCTCCCCGCCGCACTCGGCCGACTCTGAGATGCGCACACTCTTTTACTTTTTAGTCTTTGCTAGTCCCTGTCTTTCAATGAACGTTCCTGCTCGACAAAAAGCCGTCCCTGTCCGTCCCTATCCGTCCCTATCCGTCCCTGCCCGACCGTGCCCGTCCATGGCCGCACATGCCCGTCACAGCCAGACCCTAGCCTTTCCTGTCGGTCCCTGTCAGACCTTGCCCGTCTCTACTCATCTCTGCCCGTCTCCGACCGTCTTCGCCCGTCTCTGTCCGTCTCTTGTCGTCTCTGCCCGTCTCTTGTCGTCTCTTCTCGTCTCTTCTCGTCTCTTCCCGTTTCTTCCCGTTTCTTCCCGTCTCTTCCCGCATCTTCCCGTCTCTTCCCGTCTCTTCCCGTCTCTTCCCGTCTCTTCCCGTCTCTTCCCGTCTCTTCCCGTCTCTTCCCGTCTCTTCCCGTCCCTTCCAATCTCTCCCCGTCTGTCCCCAACCTTGTTTGCTCTAGTCCGTTTTCACTCATCCTCATTCGTTGTCGTTCGATCCAACCCGTTACCGTGTGTCCCCTCTCGGCCACTAACCTTTATGCGCACCGCCCTCCAACACTGTGTATTCTCTTCTGACCCATTTCCAATCGACTCTTTTACCCAACTTACCCTCCTCCTCGCCCTTCTTTCCAAGTTTCTCCCCTATCCGCCTTAGCCGAGTGCACCCTAGCATTTCATCTCTCGCTTTGCGACTTGCTCCACGCCTCTGAAATTCACGTTGCGCGCTCGCAAGCTATGATTTACGTCCTCCGCTTCTTGCGTCTGGCAAGAAGGTACGCCACGAGACCCCACTCTCCCAAACACACCCTTTTCTCAAATAATACAATCCAGGAAAATTGCGTTCAATATTTGGGTAAACCCTGTGTTTTGAAGAATATGGATGTTGTTTCTTATCTTCGTTATTTTAGGATGATGTGTTAAATAAATTTCCCAGCTTTCCAGAGAGGCCTTGGAAGTGTAGGGTGCAATTCGCATGCGTTGGCGCTGGGAGACAGTTGCACCGGCCAGACTCACCCCCGCCCCTCCCCCACGTCCTTGTGTGATTTATATGCGGGACGGAGGGAGCGCAGCGCTGACGTGGTTTCCTAGGTTCCTCCCCCGCCTCCCACGCTCCCCTCGCCGTCCCTCATCCCTTGCCTCCCCCTCTCTGCCCCCCCCCCCATCCACCGTCGCCGCCCACGCATCCCTCACCGCTCTCACCGTTGCCCTCGATGCGGGAAGATTTGGTGCATTTCATGTTTGCACAACACTGAATATTTCTCTGTGGAAGTTATGTTAATGTTAGGGTGTTGAAAATGCAGAAAAAAATAAGTATTTGCAGTTTTCGTTAGGTAAAGTAACGATGATTGACGTGTAACACACTCTAGACTGGTCAACAGGTTTTAAAGAGTTTCCTCTCCGGATAACTCATTGCTAAATTTATATTATCAAAACATTTTGTTGGCGACTATCAATGTACTTAAGAGTGGGTCTACGTAGGACTCGCGTTTTTGGACAATATCTCCCTAATGAGTGCTCATATTTTGATGGAGGTAAGAGCAAAAACGTGTCTTTGTAACGAGGAACTCTTGAAACATGGATCTCAACACGACAATACTTGAAGAGCCTATTCAGAAGAGTGTCTACTCAAGGAATTTCTGTGTTTCGGGCTGTATTTCGAGAATGAGTGCTCGTATATCAATATATAACAAATAACAAATAATGTTCGTAAACAGTGTCCTGGGAAGAAATATCGAAACTTCGAAAATCAGCTCTTTAGACAATTTTAAGCATATTTGGTTTCAAAAACTCCTTGGATATTACGAATGGCTGAGCCGCAATTAGCACTCAAAAGTTGGTTTCAAAACATACTTTCTATGCAAAAATTTGCATTGCAGATGTGTACAAAAAATCCGCAAACATATAAATTGTTTATTATTTACAAAAGAAAGAAAAATTAACCGAGGAAAGCAGTCGAATTGTGTAAATTGGGTACTTTTTACTTTCTCCCTACGGGGTAGAGAGAAAGTTCTCTAATTCCGCGCATCCTTTTTACAAGGCCCTGGTAACGAAACAATGGAAATAAATTTAGAAACAAAATTCTCTATAGCCAGAATCCATGTTTTGTGGGTCATAATATCGAACAATTGAGTAACAGCAAAACGTCTATCTGCCCGTCCGTCTGTCCGTCTGCCTGTCTGTTCGTCCGCCCGGTTTGAGTCATAATAAAACCAAAATGTGCATTTACACTGAGAGAGATACAAGGCAATACGTATTGTATATCCCTAACCAGAATGCATTGTTGGGTTTCTTCAAGGCTTCATTTATTAACTTAGGCATTTGAACATTCACAAATACTGAAGCAATATGAACTGGCGAGTAATAATTAGGATTAAAATATTAAAAATACATTTTAGTGTATATATGGCCCTTGATGCTTTACTTAAATATTTAAAGAAAAGAAACACTTTTGTACCTTTATCTTTGTTCATTTTCTAAATTAAAATGTAACGAAGGTAACAAGGAACATTTTGAGAACATGAGTTTGTTCTCATTTTCAGACCTTCAAATTTCTAAAATAAAATATGAAATGACTTACAATCTTGTTAACTACTGAAATTACTAATAAATAAATTATGACATTACTTAAAATTTTCTTGAGTTCAGGACATTTGTTAAATTTTAACTTTTGGTTCAAATAGTGTTTTTTTAAATAAGGGACATTATACAGTCCTGTCCTATGGCTCGACAGCCCGCTACGGGCCTTGGCTGACCAGTGGTGACCCAGCCTCTCGGGCATGGGATAAGGGGTTCGTGTGGGTAGAACGAAGACATCCTCCAATGCATATACTAGTCTTCATGCCCTTACGGTGGGCTTTATCATCGTCACACGGCAATAGATGGACATTATACATTATACTACTTAAATAACAACGAACAAAGAAAATTAAATAAGAGTTTATTTTAATAGTGTAGAAGCCAAGGACACTTTGAATACTATTGCTTTCATGAATGTAGAAAGTTGAAGACCGGGAGAGGTGGATCAGGGCATCAACTGATGTTACTGCAGTGTCTCTCTAAAGAGGTCCTAGGTTTAAATCCCAACGGTGGTAGGATTTTCGACACTAGCTTGTAGGTAGGTCGATAATGTGAGTCGATATAATGTAAGTATGTGTGTATGAGAGAGAGAGAGAGAGAGAGAGAGAGAGAGAGAGAGAGGGAGGCAGGGAGAGAGAGACAGGGGAGGAGTGGAGCGTGAAATGAGAGGACAAGGAGGGGAAAGGAAAGCTAGAGCACAGTGTATAGCCAGCACAGTGTATTCGGAAATTATTAGGAGATTCCGTAATCGCCTGGTATTGGTCTGAGAAATTCGGGAGAATTACCTAGTATTTGAGCAGCAGGACGCTACATTTCTCCGCCAGCTGTGATTGAATAAGACCCAGCTATCTAGCCAGTGTCGAACATCCGCCCCTGAGCAATAGCAGCCGGATTTTGGGCTGAACTCAGAACATATTTATTCGAACGAAGAACTCAGAATATATTGTTTATTACACAGAACGATAAAATGTGTAGCTCATTTATCCGAAAATTATTCTGTGACAAATAGTGAAATGATTTTTCAATTACCTTGTTTAGAAACAAAGTATCTACTGGATACATAAATATATGCAAATTACTTTCACAAACTCAAATCATCTGACGTTCTCCGAAAATATATATTTTTTCGAATAAAAATTTTACTATATTACTGTTTTGTTTAGTTACAAGGTAGAAATTGAATATTACAGGACGTACAAAAATAAAGCACACGATAGACTTCATAGAACTTCAACTGCCACAACCCGACACAGAGGCAACGTGTATTCAAAAGACTACAGAGAAATAATAAGCCGTCTACCATCACTCATCACGAAGAACTCAGAATATATTGTTTATTACACAGAACGAGAAAATGTGTAGCTCATTTATCCGAAAATTATTCTTTGACAAATAGTGAAATGATTTTCAATTACCTTGTTTAGAAACAACCCGACACAGAGGCAACGTGTATTCAAAAGACCACAGAGAAATATTAAGCCGCCTACCATCACTCAACGTGCAGTCCTGGGAGAATGAGCGGCAGACAAATGAATGGCGCGTCGCGTCGCGAAACACACGCGTTCGCGTCGGCAGCGAGCTCTCGCGGCAACTCCTCTGCTTTGTGGTCGCCGCCGCCGCCGCCGCCGCGTGTATATTTTGCCGTCCCGCCTCGCCCGTCCGAATGCCCCTGTTTATTTGCTGCGCGATCTCATTTGAGCGGCTGTAGGGGGCAGTGCCCTCGCCCTACGTGGGAACAGCCGCTCTTCCCGTCGTGAATTTTTGTGACGTAAACTGAAGGACTGTAGAAACTTTGTAGTTTTGTGAATGGTCATGGTCTTGGTAATTGCAGTGATCTTGGGAATTTTTGTGCTCTAGTTTATTATTGAGTGCTTATGAAGTATTATTATCTTATGAATTCTGGCAATCTTGTGAATTCTTGTTCTCATGTCAATTCTTGTAGTCTTGTGTACTCTCGTACGCACGTGAATAATCGTGGTCTTGTGAATTATCGCGATGTTGTGAATTACTGTGATCTTGTGAGTTCGTGTGGTCTTGTGAGTTCGTGTGGTCTTGTGAGTTCGTGTGGTCTTGTGAGTTCGTGTGGTCTTGTGAGTTCGTGTGGTCTTGTGAGTTCGTGTGGTCTTGTGAGTTCGTGTGGTCTTGTGAGTTCGTGTGGTCTTGTGTGTTCGTGTGGTCTTGTGAGTTCGTGTGGTCTTGTGAGTTCGTGCTGTATTAAGAATTCTTGTAGCTTTGGAAACTTATTTTATGCTTTTACAGAAATATGATTTTATATAATCTTAAGATATCCGTCTTTTTTAGCATATTTCTTGTTTTTTGTTACCTTGAGTACTTTTGCGATTTGGTTCTCTACATCCCCTGCCTCTTGGGCACCTGTACCATGGTGCTCTTGTGATTTTGTGATCTTGGAAGGCCGTCATTGGTGGCTTAGGTGAGCCGGTCTGAAGCAGCCTTCGTGAACGCAAGAGACAAATTCTGAGCGTTCGAGACCAGCGTGCGGCAAGGGTGTTCCCAACATGATTTGTTTCTCATACTATCACGTATATGAAATGAACCAACATCACATTCTTAGTTGTTGCTTGCATCATCATCGTCATATTTATCTTTCAATCCGATGGCATTAAACGATTAAATTCGTTACAAAAGTGTAAGTCCTAAGTAAAATATTTCCTGCAGCACAACTGTTTCTCTACAATTACAGACTATACCGAGCATTCAAAAGGAAAGTAATATTAATTATAAAATTAACATTTAATGTTTTATATATCATTTGGAGAGCATAATTGTAAAGAACCTGTAACAAGTATTGTACTTCAGCTTCTGGGTCAATGACCCCCATCTCGATTAGGATTTCGTTCAGTTTCCCTGATCCTCGAGCAAATGCTGAGATGGCCCCTTGTTTTGCTTCTGAACATAAATGTAACTTCAAATTAACTTCTTCCCATAGCACGTCACACACAGTTTTAACTGTTTTTGTCGTAAATAAATAAATAAATAAATAAATAAATAAAAATGAAATGAATGAATGAATGAATGAATGAATGAATGAATAAATGAATGAATAAATAAATGAATGCATAAATAAATGAATGAATGAATAAATGAATGAATGAATGAATAAGTGAATGAATAAATGAATGAATAAGTGAATGAATAAATAAATGAATAAATAAATGAATAAAAAATGAATAAATAAATGAATAAATAAATGAATAAATAATAAACAATCCTCATCAGTCATAATCATCTCTCCCATCATGGGAGAATACTGTGATTCCTTCCGACCGTCGCACAATGCACATCCCTCCGCAACCTTACCAGCTGATGTCATCGATCCGCTGACTGCGGTCTAGGGCTTTACCAGTGCGCATAAAACCTTTGTTCTGTGTCATCAGTGTTTTATGCAACAAACTCAGGAGTTCAAAAGTGTGGAAATTACTTGAAAGAGTAGGCCTAACACGAAAAATTTGATATACGTTGGTCCATGGCAGTGTTCTGAGGTGACTCTCGCACAGCAAGGTTAACAACTTTGTCCAGTCATGATCACTTCCTTCTGTCAGTTATCGGAGGCAGTGGCCTTCGCTATTCCCATACACAACAGTAAAAACATCAGTGGCAACTGCATCGGAAGTCACTTCATCACCAACAGCAACAACAAAATCAACAGCAGCAGCTTCAACATAACTTTTTCTTCATCAACAACACCCGCATCAACTGCCACAGTAATAACCGGTATCTATTCAACTTTTTCAATTCTTACCAAGTAAGCCTTACCATTTTGAGTTCATTAGCATTAGAACTTTTTGCTATTTTGTGGTTGTTGTTTCCATTGAATTTGTTATAATAATAACAAATATAAATAATGCATTAATAGCAATTATTGTGAACGTTTTGTCAAATAAATCATTTGCGAGCTGTTGGTGAAAAATAGATAGTAAAATGTGCAAGACAATATTTTATATAATTTTCCTCAGTTTATAAGAATTTTATGTCGAATAAAGAGCTTAAGGTACCGTTTGCAGTTAAAAAAAACAATAAAAGTGTGATGAATCCCATTCTTAATATGGGACAGAGTTTATAAAAGTGATTGGCATCAGACTCCATAAATTTTATATAAGCCATTAGTGTATGAACCATAAAAGAAAAAATGGCAAATCAATTTTATAGAGAATAATAAATGAACATTTTGAAGATTAAATCGTAAATTGGCTATAAATTGCAACAAGAGTTCGATGTGACGAGCGTTAAATGAATAAATTATTGGTTTATCAACTATGACGTTAATAACTTCCAGAAAAAATGGATATATTAAAAAATCTATCGAACCTTACTGGTATAGACAGAAAGAAAATAAAATTAAAGATTGGAGCGAACATTTAATTACTGAAATGGAAGCATATGTGTTGCCTGTCCGTCGACGTTTGATGGAAGAGCTATGTCTGAAATGAAAAAGCATGGTATCATGTTGTGCATGCCATGCCCGAAGTACCTGACATGTTTCATTTTTTATGTAACTACATACAGATTCAGTTCCAGGTTAAACGAAAGGACGCCCTTCACATCATACGATCCATCCTCGGACTGTTTACTGCTACCGTTACTATTTAGATTACCGATTGGACAATGATGGCTATAGAATACGACATTCACATGTAAACTTTTAAAATTAGTATTCACATGAACTGCCCATTCAAAGACAAACCAATGGTATGAAGTCTAGACTTGCAAATTTTAAATTTCGCATCAACTCTAAATTGTAATCATCTTTTTAAGCTGTTCAAATTCTGAACAAATTATTTGGAAATATTCAAGCACTTTCACTAGGAGAGATAACTCAAAGCATCAACTGATGTCACTGCAAGCCCTCCGATCGAAAGGTCTTAGGTTCGAGTCCCGTCGGTGGCACGATTTTCGTCACTAGCTTGTCAGCTAGATCGAATCCAGAAAGGTCTGGAGGAGAATTCTAACGGGCGGCTGCTATGATCGGTAGTTTTCTGTGTCTTTTTTCGATCAATACCAAGCGAATTCGATGGTGGCGATGCGGCGGCGATGGTGTGACGGTTAGCGTACCGGACTGTCATACCCAAGCTCGCGGGTTCAAACCCGATCGAAGCCGTGGATTTTTAGGGCGACAAAATCCTTCGTACGCCTTCCTTCGGAGGGGAAGTAAAGCCGGCTGTCCCATGTTAGTAGATTTACTTGCATGTAAAAAACCCTCAAGCCTAAATGACGCCTCTGAGCTAAATTCAAAATCGCCTGTTTCTCGCCCAAGAAATAACTCCTTCCTCTGCTAGTTGGTGAAAGGAGCGTAGCGAAATTTGCGTGGTCAGACGGAAGAGCGGGCCTTATGGCCCGAGTCTCGCCACGTAAAATAAGGCCAATTAAATTCAATTCAATTCTGGAGCAGTACACGTAACAAACGGGTTGCGGACCGCGCGCGATCTTACCTTCCTCTTCATTGTCCTATCCTCACACCTTACCCACTTACACTAACATGCACTATACTACCACACATGCCATAACCGGGGAACCGACCGGCAGTTTAGAGTTTGTCCCGGCTGGGGCGGTGCCTCACTGGCGGGAGATACCTGATTGGGAATACCCGCGCTAGCCTACGGTAGGTCGGCACCGGATCTCGCCATCCAGCGGGGAAGATCACCGCCGCCTTCCGTGCAAAACATGCATTATACATATGGGACTAATGGCCTCAGTAGTTGACGAGCCCAGAATCACTTACAAGCAATCAATAAGTTCAAGTATTTTCGTAGAACATTACATCAAGAGAAAAGTAACCCCTATAATTGGAACTAAAGGAAATGATTTGAAATTGACGATTTTTGAAAATGAATGTTCATGAAGAAAAACGTGTTTGAAAACTAACAATGTTCAAAATTGCATAATAAGTAAATTAATATTTCATTTATTCTCCTTAATTTACACCGTTTCAAAAAATAAAATTTTTATTTGCATCAAAATATTTTATTCAAATACAGTTTAGGAAATTTTCTACAAGAACGTTTGTATTGGATTTACTTTATTTTTTATTGTGATTAAAAATACCCTTTACATTTTCCCCCAGGAGAATTTTTATATAGTGTAATTGGGATGTCAATGTGATTGTAAAAACGTGGTACGTTGGACCATAAACCATTGTCCACCAGGCGTGTCAGACGTACTGAACACTTTGCCCTGAAACACAGTACTTCGGGAAAAAGAGCGGAGTAGGTTACAATCGATATCAGATTTGCCAGGTCTCGAAATGAAAGAGGAGAATCGCGGGTTCCAACATGGCGAATAAAGTCTGTTGTACTACACCGACGCCAAAAAACAACAACAGGTAATTCACTTAACAACGCGAATCAAACACAAAGCAACTCCGAAGTAGAAAACGTCCATCACTGAGTAATTGACTGAATTATGTGCTGCCTACCGCTGTTTTTAGGAGCAGCGCTTCGTGGGAGGGCAAACAACACCAATGTGAAAAAAACCCACGCGTGCAAATTGGCATTACAGCCAATCTCATGGATACTAGACGCCGTCTTACAGTGGGACAAGGATTCGAAAAGCTGGCCAAACGCGTCACCCAACACCCGTCCTTTAGATGTACGTACTCTACAAATTTAAAGTTTCTTATGTGTTCATTCTGTTTTGCGTGCCGTGTGCTAATGAGAGTTTAAATTATTAAACGATTGATTAATAGTAAGCACTGATTACATATTGTATCGTCCTGGATATCATGTTAAGAGTAAATACAAAAATAAGCCGTTTTGGACTCGAAGCATTTTTCTAATCTTAAACATTTTTCTAATCTTAAACAACATATACACATTTTGTCATAAGAAGAATGCATTTTATTCTAGATTTAAAATTCATCATTGTTCAACGTCTCGTGTGAGACAAAGGATCTATTGGGTCAACCTTTTGAGGCATTTGCTTTCAAATTTAGCAAATTTCATTTGTGAAATTTTACAAAAGACACAAAACTTTGTTCGCATTCAAACACTATTTGATATAAACAGTATAAAGTCTCTCACTTTAAGTCACCCCAATATAACGTAATTGATCTCGACCAACAAAAAGATATTGAAATGTGGAAGGTCATAGGCACATGCATTCTATACGCTCCAAGTGAATTATTTTATCGTCAACCGACTTTTCGATATCAAGGACATACAGAACATAACATAGATTATAGACACATCACGTTTTAAAGGATTATATTTCTGAATTTAGCAAGTGGATTTGTCCACCTTTTCATTATCAGGGACTTGTAATAAGTTTTTCTACCGAAAATTCGCGTTTTTTTCGCGCAGTATTACATAACTTTCTACCCTTACACGATAGCGATAGTAAGAAAGTAGCTAGTGGTGCTATAGAATGGCAGAGACTTTCCCATATTAGTTTTTTATATCCTTTGGTCTCTACCTATTCGGACTTGCCACATACACTTGCCAGCTTCCATCTATCGCCGCCCAAAGTACATTTTTATAAATTTTTTCTTAGTTTCTCGGTTTTCTATTAGTAGAGCGGAATATTATTATAAGAATATTAAAAAATAGTAAAACCTCGTCCTTAATGGCATTTTTTTGAAGAATTTGGAACCGTTTTAAAAAAAATGGCGTTTAATCGTTACTGTAAATTCGAAATTTGAACCTCTTTTCACAGAAAACTTTTGGGTTTTCAAAACATTTTATTAAAGTTACTCCAAGAACTTTTAGTCACAAATAATATAGTGTTTACAAATCACTGGGTAATTTAAAAGAATCACAGAAGAATAGAGCAACATTAATTCTTTGTCATCTTAAACAGTGCAACTAGCACTATCCGTTGGAAAATTTAGCAGAAATATTTTGGAACCATTTTTGAGAGAATACATTTTTTTAAATGCGTAATTTTGAGCTCCTTTTCACAGAAACCTGTTGAGATTTCGAGCAAAATTATCTGATATTATTTAAAGCGCATCTACTCATAAATACATTAATATAAACAAATTGTGCTCATGTAAATATTCACGACGTGAGAGATAAGTAAAGAAATATATTTTTGTAATTTAAAAAAATAAACTTTATGAATTTGCCTAGACTTAGGGCTTTTTAATAGCTAGCTTTTACTTTCTCGCTACGCTATACAGAGAAAGTTATGTAATGCTTCACGAAAAAACGAGGAATTTTCGGCAGAAAAACTCTTATTTCAGGGCCCTCGTAACCTAAAAGCGGATAAATCCCATTAAATAGTTTAGAAAAAAATCCTCTAACTCCTGGTGTAGTCTGAATCTATATTTTATGGGTCCTTAATATCGAAAAACGAAATGACGGCGAAACGTCCATCTGTCGTTCCATCCGGGAGGCCGGCCGGCCCTTCGGGCGTGTGTCCGTCTGTCCGTATATGAGCAACACCAGCGGCTAAAGTGTTCAGCCACTTTTCTTCAAATTGATATTCCCCAATCGATCTGGCTGATGTTGCGGGGACATGAATATCAAATTGCAAAAATCCCCTTTTGCGGCGTCTTCCTACAATTAAAGTTACGATGATAAATATTTTTCCGTTGACGAAATCTGTTCCTTAACGAGAGATTTTGAAATAAAGTCGTGCACAGTTTTTCGATAATTTGAGTACTTTTCGCGTAATTTTCTGTGAAAGTACCTGCGAGACAAATTGTGCTGTTTTAGCACCACTAGTTTAAATTTGGCTGAAAATTAAGTAAAGCTATCCTGCACTGACAAACTTTTCTCGAAAAACCCACCTAGTGAGGTGGCTCTGGGAATCAACTTGATGGCACTGCACTGTCTCTGTTCGGGAGTCCAAAGACTTCTCTGATCGGTAGTTTTCCGTAGTTTCTCCGATTGCCACCGGGTAAATGCGGGAGCAGCACCCGAACAAACGGGCCACGCACAATTTTTCCGCCCTCTTCCTTGTCCTCTTCTCACCTCTTACGTACACTCACAAGCACTACAGTATCACACTCGTAGGGAGACCAATCGGAAGGTTACAAGTTGTGCCGGCAGGGGCCGTGCCACGCTGGTGGGAGACACCTGGTTGCAGAAAATCCTCGCAAACCGACGGAAGGTCGACGACGGATCTCACCACCCAGCAATGGAAGGACACCGCCACCTCCCGCAATAGAAGCATGCACTACAACTACGGGACTAATGGCCTTAGCGATCGGAATTACCAATCAATCAATCAATCAATCAATCGAAAAACCTTCCGAATGTTTTAAGTTGCAGCCCACTGTGCATTCTTGGCGGTGAAATCGTGCATTTCGGACTGTCGCGGGGAGACGCCAGAAATAAGTGAAAAACATTGCCTTGTTGCCAATGCACGCGGCGTTTTCTCAGTGAGGAAACACATACCCGATCGAAAAGGAATAGTTCACTAATGTGTACTGAAACAATGCTCGTAGGCAGAGGTGTATTTACACATAGGCACAGTAGGCACGTGCCTACGGCGGCAAATTTTCAAGGGCGGCAAATTTTCAAAGGCGCAAAATTTTCTTGATATTTTCTAAAACAAATTTTGGTTCTCTAAAAACTATAGCAGCATCAATCATATTTTTATTTTAAAAATATCATATTAATATTTAATACAAGCTATTTATTTGTCTACTTCATTAGAGTATACCTTATGATTTCAGAAGTATATGAATCTGAAACTAAGGCCCGTTGACGAAAGAAAACATGTTGCAATTCTAGTTGTCATGTTTTAGTTTCCTTTTAATGTTAACGTTTCAGTGTTGAAACGTTAATAATGTTGAACGTTATTGCTATGAAGATACAGTTTATATCCAAAATTAGCTAATCCAAAAAAATTATTTAATTTAAGAAAACAATGTGCCAATTATAATGTTACTTTTAAAGTTAAAACGTTTAAATTAATGAGGAATTGTTACTGAAACGTTACAACTTGAAATGTAACATTAATTTTAAACAGGGGGCGGCAAATTTGATGTGCCTACAGGCGGCAAAAATATTAATCCGCCCCTGCTCGTAGGAGCTCCCGGTCACAGGCACAGCAGTGACATCCGTTGATGCCCTGTGAAACCTCTCCCGGTGCGGCAATCCGGGTTTTCGCCTGGGCCGTGCGCTGGAATCCAGGTGCGTCCGCGTTCGTGCTCCGGAAGAGCCCACGGTTGCTTCTGCCACGTTACTGCCAGCACACCATCTGCGTCACTTGCAATTGGTCGTAGTCAGCTATCAACGGCTATGCAGCATGTCCATCCAATGTCAGTAAACCGCTGTCAGCCCCTAGAAGACTTAAATTATTTAGGAGGGAATGTGATTAATTGAAAATTGGGATGGCAAGCAATTAAGCGGACACCCGTTTTTCTTAAAACATTTTTTTATTTGAAGAAAAAAATTCCTACCCAGATTTTTCTTTGAAGACTGATAACCTTTATCAATAACAACTCCGCAGATTAAAAAAACAATAAAAACATATATCCAAAATACACGCAGACTCTGCTTTCAGAGCATGCCTGATAACATTCAACACAACAAAGAGATAAATGACAAACATTTCGTGGATAGCTGCCAAATGAACCGTGTAAGAGTGATACTTAATCCTCATAAATGTAACATGTTTTCACTGACCTAAATTTTTAATCAAATTTTTCTACTTGAAATAGTTGAAACGTACATTTTTGCTCATACTTTGCAGAAAAAGACCATGGGAACAAATATATAAACAAGGAAATTCAAAACCGTTACATTTAAAACAAAATCAATGTTGACAGATTAATTTAATTATACTAATTCGTTACTTCTTTACTGGATTGCTTTATTTGTTCAACGAACTAATTGTTTGTGATGTTTAGTTCGTTTATTAGTACAAGGAAACATTCTTTAATTCGTACGATCGTACCTGCATTTCTTCATTCATTTATTTTTTCCTAATATTGTCCATCAGTCCGTTCTATTGCTCATTCATTTTTAATTTCGTTCATTCTCTGTTTCCACATTTCTCTTCGCCCATTCACTCGAATGTTCATTCGCGCATACGTTCATTAACGACGTTTTTCATTTATTAAATCGTTCGTTCACGAGCCATTTGCTCTTTTGTGAGTCCGTTCCTTCATTTGTCATTCGTTCACGAGCCTCGCCAATCGTTCAATGTCCTTACCCTCGGCGGATGCGCGGCGCCGCGCCGGGGGCTGTGGCGGAAGTGCTTCCAGGAGGCCTTGATTCGCCTCTTCTCGGCCGCCCGCCCCCTCCCCCCGGCCCCGAAACAAAGCGCGCCAATCAGGCGGCGGGCCCCGGCCTCCGGGCAGACGGAAATAGGCGATCGCGTTGGAGCGACGCAGCACGCCCTCGCCGCTCGCTCCCCAGGCGCTCCCTCGACGCCTGCCGCTCGCCGTCGACTCTTCGACTCGCGTTTTCGGTTTCACGAATTGTGGAGTTTCTTTTCCCACCAGGAGAGATGGCTCTTACGTCACTGCAGTCCCTCTGACCGGGAGGTGCTAGGTTCACGGTGGCAGGATGTTTGACACTAGCTTGTCAGCTAGGTCGAATTCCACATCATACGCTCCACTCTCGGACTGTTTAGATTACCGATTGGACAATGATGGCTATAGAATATGACATTCACATGTAAACTTTTGAAATTAGTGTTCACATGAACTGCCCACTAAATGACAAACAGAACGCTATGAAGTCTAGACTACCAAATTTTTAATTTCGCGTCAATTGTAAATTGTAATCATCCTTTTAAGCTGTTTAAATTCTAAACAAATTATTTTGAAATATTCAAGTACTTTCACCAGGAGAAATAGCTCACAACTCATGTCTTTGCAGTCCCTCTGACCGGGAGGTCCTAAGTACACGATCCGACGGTGGCAGGATGTTTGACAGCAGATTGTCAGCTAGGTCGAATTTATTCGCTGTCTGGAGAAGAGATTTCTAGCAGCTGGCTGCTCTAATCGATAGTTTTCTGTGGTTTCTCCGATTAGCACTAGGCGAATGCCGGAGTACCGGCGAATACCGGCGAATGCCGAATGCCGGAGAACACTTACAAACGGACCACGGACCGCGTGCGATTTTTTCCCTTCTGCTTCCTTGTCCTATCCTCACCCCTTACACACAATAACATACACTACTCTACCGCACATGCCGGGAGACAGGTTGTGGGCTTATAACTTGTCCCGGTGAAAGCGGTACCCCCACTAGAGGGAGATATCTGGTTGAGGAAAACCCCGACGGTAGGCTGGCGCCGGATCTCCCCGTACAGCAGGGGAAGACCACCGCCACCTTCCGAGCAAAACATACACCTCACTTACGGGACTAATGACCTCAGTAGTTGACGCGCCCAGAATCACTAACAATCTCAATCAATAATTTTCCAACATTGTTTTTCTTCACTCACTACTTCCAAAATGTCCCAAACATACATTATTTATCCACATTATCCTTATTAAGAACATTCTTTTTGAAACAGGTTGTTCCGAACCGTTCCAAACTTTTCTGAACAAGTTGTCAGAACCTAAAGGAGAGTTATCGATCTAAATATACTTCAATATAAGTAGTAAGTAAAATAATTGTAAGTACATTTTAAGTAAGTTTAAGCTATGTTATTAATGTAAAGTGTTGATTGATGAGTGATTACGGGCGCCTCAACTGCTAAGGTCATTAGTCCCGTAAGTGCAGTGCATGCATTTTCTTCGAGAGGCAACAGTGATCTTGCCCCGCTTGACCAGCGCTAACCTACCGTCGGCTAACAGGGTTTCCCCAACCAGATATCTCCTCCTAGCGGGTCACCACCTCAGTCAGGACACCTTCTGAGCTCTCGACATATGTGGTAGTGTAGTGCATGTGGGTGTGTGGGTGTAGCAAAGGGATGAGGATAGATCAAGGAAGTGGAACGAAAGATCGCGCGCGGTCTGTGGCGCGTTTGTTAAGATACTGCTTCGATATTCGCCTGCTACTGATCGGAGATACCACCGAAAACTACCGATCAGAGCAGCCTGCTGGAATTCTCCTCCAGACAGCGACTGAATTTGATCTACTGAATGTCCAAAATCGTGCCACCGTCGGGACTAGACCCTAGGGCTTCCAAGTCAGAGCCACTGCAGTGACATCAGTTGATGCCTTCAGCCTCCTCTTTTGGTTGTAAAGGGTTAATTCACCGTGATCTTTGTATTGTGCAATCCAAAAGAAAATAAGGAAAAACTGAACAGGTGTCTCGGGTTTAATGTTACAAATAGGTAGGAGAAGAAAGAAAAATAAATATACGGAGGAAAATAGAGAGACAGGGAAAGAAAGCTTCGAAAATATTAGTTGTATTTATAAAAGCCGAATGTTTAATTAAAATTCCTAAGCAATCTCCGAGAAGTATGCCGAATCTTGTAAGTATATAGTTAGAAGAAGTGCTGTTGACATGAAAAAAACCTGCAATTTAATAAAAAAACTAATAATATATTAGCGACATTTACAGAAGTGAAAAATTTCCTTCCATTTAACCCAAATAATCTTGTACTAACTGTTAAAAAAGTAGTGCATTCGGAGATCTTAAAGTAGTTATCTTCTATAGTCACGACTAGTGAGTTTGGATATCTCATTGGTAAATTCAATTAGTCTTCCTGAATATTTCTCTTTAGCCAGTCATGAAACAACGTGCGTCATTTATTTCACGAGGCACTTTCTAATCGAGTTCTTTTCGTGATGCGAAAGAACTTGAATATTGAAAGGATCCATGACTGATTCAAACATCTTTTTATTGACTGGGGCATCATAATTTCTCTTTTCCTCATGCATGAACAAAAGCTTCTGTCCATTTCTCTGGGTATTTGATGGGAATGGTTAAGGAAAAAGAATGAGCGAAGTGAATTTATGCATAACAAGTGTAGAAGCTGTTAATAACACCACATTCAAAGTTTTTTATTTGCATTTTTGTTCTAAGTAAAATTCTCATAAAAACTTCAATTATTTTAATCATTTTTTCTTCAATCTATATAAATAATTTTCAATGCGAGAAGAATCAAAAATAGTACTGTGCAATCTCCTACCTTTTGAAAGTTGTCTATTGTTTCTCTGGATAGTCAGTCACTAGGGAATTAAGGAAATAGGAAATTAGGGAAATAAGGAATTTGGGAAATAGGTCTAATCACTAGGTAACGGGTTCAGGAAAAAATCCGGAATTTTTTCTCATCGGTTCTATATCTTTTGGGAGTAACTAAATTCAAATTTGAAGTTTGCCTTCTCAAGACATGTCAACTTCAAACAGAAAATTGAAAAACCTCTAAAAACGTCGCACATTTTTCAGATTTTTGCTTTTATCTCGACAATTATGACTTTCATTGAAATGATCTTCGTATGGTATAGAGAAATTTAAAGTAAATAATATTCTCTACAATATACATATTTTAATTTTAAACTTTCGAGAATTCATTAGGCTTAGATCACTGAAAAACGCGATGATTCGGCCCTCTAGCTTAAAAGGAAGGTGAGCCCTGTCCTATCTTATTATCTCACGGCGGCGCTCTAATTTCACTGCATCATCCTAGAAAATTGACTTATGAATAATGAATTATTTGAACTGTTAGATTGCGAAATTTTAGGCTTTTTGCCACTTTCTTTGTGTGATGGGTCATTACATAATAGAATTTGAGATGAACAGACCATAGAAAGAGGAACATGAGTTAAAAATAAAAGAACGTATTCTCAGGCGGAGGGGATCTGATGGAAGAACGTGTGAGGACTTGGTGATGATCGGTTGTTCAGGGAGTGTTCTCCGATTTCGTAAACAAATCCATGATATAAATTATTAATTGGT
Source organism: Gryllus longicercus (assembly GCA_038098605.1). Classification (NCBI taxonomy): domain Eukaryota; kingdom Metazoa; phylum Arthropoda; class Insecta; order Orthoptera; family Gryllidae; genus Gryllus; species Gryllus longicercus. The sequence continues at coordinate 519,880 of JAZDUA010000734.1, forward strand.
ACAAATGTTATAAGTGGAACGGGACATAAAACTGCGAATGGAAAGGAGGAGCTACCACTATTAAAATTGGACTGGATTGAAATGGAAATTGAAATAGACGCGAGAACGACTGTGAAGAACACTGGGGATAATCAAGTAATTACCGTGTAGTTTAAGGGGTAAAAATACGTCAGATTTGTGATGTCGATATTTATCGAGGTGGTAAGCCTAACTCAGAATCTCAAAAATATATTGAACCAGTGATATCAATTACGAATTGAAAATGTGGAACTTGATACGAGTGTATAAACTCGTAAGGAGCAATTGAGGTATGTAGTGGGTTGCTATGAAGGCGAGTTTGTTTTCAGACAAGCTGGCTAGAGTTCGAAAGCTATGGACGCCTGACGATTAAGTTATAACATTCAAAGTGTAACACTTGTTTAAATACCCAATTAGTGGCTCTTCAAATGTTTAGAATATTGGCAAAACTTTGGGGATGATATTTCTTATAATTAATCGGTGATTCAAGAATACGGAACAAAATATTTGCAGAAGTGGAGCGGGTAACAGCTTGCCGACTGATTAGCCATCCAGAACTTACGAACAATAGATTTTCATTTTGCAACTGTATGTGTTCTTATTTGAAATAACTTCAAGAGTGCCGAGGACGGAGATCAACGTGGAGTAAGTGGAAAGGAGCGGAGGCTGAATTATTTTGGAAATACCCACGTTCGCGGGCGCCTACGAGAGCACACACTGTTGCGCGACGGAAGTTCATTAGATACGAAATATTCGAATTTTTTTCTCAATATTTTTCTGGCCCTTTTTAACGTCGACTACAGAGAAAAATTCAAAAACGATGAAACAGTTTAGATTTTTATGGAAGATGCAAATATTTGATGGTATTATTTTACTTATTCTCCCAGTGTTTGTGCAGACTGAATTCTCATCCTCACTGCGTCACTGCTTACGAAACAGCATACGTTATGTGACATCAAGGCTCCAAGGAAGAGGCTGTCCGCGATTAAGTATTTGCTATCCACGTGTTTAGTTTTGGAATAATAACTGTTTTGATATTCTAGATGTATAACAATTCCCTGAACTGTGTATCCGTATACACTATGCTGTATTATTGCAGTATTCACTTTGTTTATTGTCCTTGAGCAATGTACATGCTACGTTTTGGAAAACAATTTTTTGTAGTTTCGATAAGATGCATTATTGTTGCTGCAGACCACTACTCCAGTTTATCTTCTGAAACTGCAAGTTCATTTTCTGCCGATATAAGTAATATTTCTCGTTTTTTCGAACGTTTCCTAAATTAACAATATTATTTTTTAGACAATCACCAATAAAAGTCGTGCTTTTCGCGCATGAATGAAAGCGATACAATGCCCAAGTGTTCAGAGTTCTGTAAATGCAACAAAGAAAACAAAATACTCTCGTGTGACCGCATCAACTACTACTGGCCTTTCCTGTATTATTAAGTGATTCGCGATTTGAATTAAAATTTAATGAAAGTCAGTAAGGCTGTGTAAAAAATAAAATATGTCACGCGTGATAAAACAGATTTTATTTTGCTCGTATAATCGTGCAACTCGGCCAATCGACCTCGTGTCGCAACGATTCCTACCCACAAAATAAAACGTCACTTTTACCACTCATTAACAACTATATTAACTTGTGATTACTATGAAAAATCTATACTTAATATTTTTGAAGTTTCAAATTGTTGATTTAAAATTACATGTCACAATCTCTGTTGTTTTTATTATTTCAATGCCCTACCATTAATAATAAACGGTGTCACAATTGGTTTTAAAAGAAGACGGTTCCGAGAAAGTGAAGAGGAAAACAATCTCGCAACACGTCAGCGAAAACTCGAATGCTTCTGACAACCGCCTGCGCGTTCGCAATTTTTCTTGAGGCAGGAGGAAGTTGTCCATCAATTCTGCGTTCGTGTGACATTACTCTCAACCAAGTATCCTCTAACGCCTGCGTTCTGCTGTTTCGCTCGACTAAGTACTTAGAAAATCCTGCCAAGCAAATAAAGTTTTGTTTCTGGGAATAGTTATTACATTGTTCTTTCAGTGTTTTTCTTATGTCGTTAAGTGAAACCTGACTTAAGAGGTCACTAAAGGTTTCGACAAAAATTGGACGTAAATAGATTTGGCCGCCAAACAATGATCGGGTCAATGACCCTCATCTCGATCAGGATTTTGTCGAGTTTCTCTGATCCATTGAGCAAATGCTGAGATGGCCTCTTGTTTTGCTTTTGGACGTAAATGTACCTTCACTATGCGCACGTTTTGTTGAACTCTTCTTTTGCTTGTAATAGTAAGAGTAGAGGTAAGGGCGAGTTGCTATTTTGTTAGCAATGCAGAAAATCATTCTTGCAATTCTGTACCAATGCAAATAAGTTTTCTATAACTCAGAAACGAAAATGACTATTTTTGAAATATTGCTAATCTTGCGACTTTTAATATTTATTTTTAAAATTTACTTTTATTTATTTATGTTCAAATTTTACTTATCTCTCAACTATTTATAATTAAAATGACGGGAAAAGATTCTGGAACTCAAGAAAACGTGCGCAGATAATATCCCCCCCTACGTCACAGAGTTTTTACTGTTTTTTTGACTGAATAAATCTAAATCTAACAGACGTGTACTAATGGCGTGGCATAGGTGGCTCAGAGGATCAACTGATGTCATTACTGTGTCTTTGACCACCAGGTCCTAGGGTTTGAGTCTCGACGTCGGCAGGAATTTCGACACGAGTTACATAGCTAGGTCGAATTCGGTGGCTGTCGGGAGGAGAATCCTAGCGGCCGTCTGCTCTGATCGGTAGTTTTCCTTGGTCCACACCAAGTGAATGCCGGAACATTTCCCTAACAAACGGGCCAAGAACCGCACGCGATCTTTCATTTCTCTTCCTTGTTATATCCTCACCTCTTACTTACACACACACTTACACGCACTACACTACTTTGCCGGGAGACCAGATGGGAGCTTACAGCTTGTTCCGACTGGGGGAGTGCTCCGCTGGTGGGAGATACCTGGTTGGGGAAATCCTAGCAACCCAACGAGTAGCTCGGCGCCGTATCCCATCATTCAGCGAATAATATCAAATGCATGTATCATTAGCTATTAAATACATGTACATAAATGTTTCCTTCAATTACATTGCAAATTATTCTGGTTGCAACGTTGACACAGTCCATTGGTGTCCTCCGGCATCGGTTTGCGACTGTTTATAAAGTTTTTGAGTTTACAGATAGCCAACATTACGCCAAATGTTCTACTTACTATGACATAATGATTTTAAGAATATATTTTAATGACTTTATAAAGGAATATATATCTTAACACTGAGATCTAGGATCTTTGCGTCGTCTCGGCTAATGCTAAACACACCTTTTATATGTTACTCCCTCTCATTCGCGAAACTCACTTCCCGAACTCATTGACTTACACTCACAAGCAAACTAGATTTCAAGATGCCTTTTATATCCTAAAGTGAGTTTCTAGCAGAGCCGTCAGGTTAAGGGTTTAGCGAGCATGAGCCCGTGAACAATTTCCAAAGAGGGTGAGAAGGAATTAGCCAACTGCTGTGAAATGCACAAGGTGAACGCATTGTACTTTCATAAAGAAACTGCCAATAAAATAATGTATTTTTATATGAATCAGATGATGAATCAACAGATCCAGTATCCGCTTCTTATTCTATAGTTGAAAATCGTTGAAGGTGACAGCTTAACACAGGTCAACTTATAAAACGTATCTGGTCACTAACCAAATTACGAATTTCGTCGTTTGAAGAGTGAAATATTTCCGCGTGTCTGATGGAAAAAAATCAATCACCTCAAGGAAAAATAGCCTTTAATGGTAGTGATAGCTCATTGATGTGACTACCTTGAATATCATTTTCAGTCTACGTGCTTCCTCGAAAATCATTACTGAGGGTAATATGATGCTCCTTGATTTTGGAATTGTATTTACCGCTTTAAACTAACACCTGCAGCAGGGAGCGTTAAACAACACCATTTGACTTGAGCGTTTCAATTATAGCGAGGTTGCGAGTTCGATCTCGGCAAATGCCAGAAACTTACTTCATGTGTTTAACATCGAAGAGTTTGTTGTGTCTGCTGAAATATAATTAGTTGTCAGAGTTCTCTGACAGACCGCAATAGCTCAGGGGCGCCAACATTGCATCTCTAACCTCAATAACCGGGATGTTCTAGGGCTCACGTTTGGCCGATGACGGATTTTTGACGACAGATACAAATAACTCGGTTGAATTCCACCATTATCTGGAGGAAAATTCTAGTGGGTGGCTACTTGGTAGTTTTCGCGAATTCTCCTAGCAATAACAGGCGAATACTAGAACAGTACGTTAACAAAACAACAACGGACCGCGCAATCTTGTCTCATCTTGTTTCTTTGCTTCCCCTTAGATACACGCCAAAGACGCCTAATATGATGTCGTGGGCTTCCGGGTATACCATGCATGTCCGCAGCTTGTATGTACTTATGTATACTATGTCTCGGCTGTGAGGGTGCCCTGCTGGGAGAGATATCTGGAGGAGAGACATCTGAAGAATGTTGGATGATTTGCGAACTGGATTTACTACTTGAGCCCCAAATGTACGCAATGTAGATCAGGCTTTTGTAAATACTGTGAAAACTGTTAAACGGCCACGCCGCTTACGCGGTCACATTCAATAACGGACATATTGTCGTGAAACCAATTAATTTTTCCATAAGTGTGTGAATATTCTCGCCTTTCAGCAGCAATTTCACTAAGCGGCGAGTGGCGAGACATATTTCGTAGATATATTTTGCAATTTATTAAGCGGTGGCCTCCCACGATTTTGAACAGTACTGTAACAAGAAGCGGAAAAGTAGTGGGGAGAACTTTTGATTTAATATCTTCCTACGACGGGACGTATTGTCAGATTACTACGAATAATGACCTCCAGAGTTGTTTTTTTTGACGGTTATTTTCTGTTTCAGCTAACAAAATATTTTAAGAAATGTCTCTTTCTGAAACAACAACTCGTTCATTTGTGACATATCACAGCATTCTTGAGTTTCTCGCTCGTACTTCCCTTCTAAGGATATTCTTAGAACCCCTTGTGCGGTTTTGTAGGATATCAATTGCATTTTCAAGTCTAGTTTGTTTGAAGTGGTGAGGATGGAAAGTGAGTCAGAATAACTTCTCATTGTTGACAGGGATTCCGGCAATTTGTAATTTTCGAATTTGTGTTGATGCTTGAGGTTTAAATGACTTAAGTTTTCGCACCGATTAGAGTACGATTGGTAATGAGGCTACCAGTGATGGCTGAGATGTGTTAAAATGGACAGAATTTGAATTTTACTTACCCGTTGCAAATTAAAGAAAGAATGTGCTGTTGTGAAGCTACTAGTTTCATTTTGACTTCATTTCAAACATATTACATGTCCATATTAAGTTTTTTTCTGCGCGAGTCCCTTATTGAGACATAAGTCTAAATATCTGACTGAATGTGTTTGTGATAGGTTAGTTCTGTTCATTTACATCAAATTATTTTTTCTCTTGTTTAAAATATTACAACTTCTCCATAACTTTAACGATAATCGCAACGATCGTCGCGAATGGGAGAAGGCGAACTGGATTTTCCACGGACAGCATGGGTTTAGAAGTGAACATTCGTGCGAAAGTCAAATTGTTTCTCTTTTTCAAGATCTAGCTGACGTAGTTGACGCGGGTGGGAGGGTGGATGCAGTAGTAATCGACTTCGCAAAAGCATCCGACGTGGTACCGCATAATTTACTTATTAGGAAAGTATTAACCTCAGGAGTTGATGCTAGAGTTGTGAGGTGGATAAGCGAATTTCTTAGGGACAGGAAACAAAAAGTTCGAATTGGCAATCAGTTTTCGACTACGGGGAATGTTACTTCAGGGGTTCCACAGGGAAGTGTGTTAGGGCCATTACTCTTCTTAGCGTATGTGAACGATCTCCATGTGAACATACAATCAAAGGTGCGTTTATTTGCAGACGATTGTGTTATATACCGAGAAATCAAAGATAGCGCTGACGAACAAATATTACAGCAGGATTTAGAGCATTTACGTGATTGGGCTGAAAAAAATGACATGGGAATTAATGGATCTAAAAGCAAAACAATAACGTTCGGGCGGCGACGAAATTATGAGGAACCAGACTATCGTTTAGGTGAGGTTATCATCCCAAGAGTCTCATCATGCAAGTATTTAGGCATTCATCTAGATAGTAAATTAGGGTGGGAGATGCATATAAATCAGACAGTAAGAAAAACGTGGAAGTCTTTGCATTTTGTAATGCGAATACTAAAGAAAAGTTCTGCAAACGTCAAAGAATTAGCATATCTTACGCTGGTTCGCCCTCTCATGGAATACGGAGTTGCGTGTTGGGATTCATACAAAAAGGCGCACCGGAAAAATCTAGATAGAATACAGAGAAAAGCGAATAAGTTTACCTATAGAAGTAACGCAACAAAAAAGTCATGGGAACCTCTAGAAACGAGAAGAACAAAGGCGAGGCTTTGCGCTCTTTATAAATCGTACATAGGTCAACCAGCTTGGAAGGAAATTCAGATTAGACTAGAAAAAACAAATTATTTCGGCCGAAGCAATCACACCCACAAAATTTGAGCAAGGAAACAAAATTCAGATCTTGGGAAGTTTTCCTTTTGTAACAGAACAATTAGAGATTGGAACAGCTTACCTGCAGCAGTTTTTCCTCTCAGTGTCCGAAGTTTTAGAAACAAATTAGAACAAGATGACACTAACAGATATTAAATGAGTATGTGATGTGTAGTGCGGTGAAGTGCTGTGAAGTGCTGGTTAGTGTAATTCAAAGCAAAAAAGTGTAGTGTAGTGAAGTGAAGTGCGGTGAACGCGATCAATGCACTTTTCAATGCTGCTTTTCGTCTTGTACTGTATTGTACGGTATTATTATTATTATTATTATTATTATTATTATTATTATTATTATTATTATTATTATTAATATTATTATTAATATTATCGTTATTATTATTATTATTAATGTAAGTGTTGTAATTTTTGCAATTATTGTCACTTAACTGCCACCGGGTCATACCCAATTGCAGTTCTAATAAATGTATATCGACCAGAAAATAACTCTAATGTAATATCTTAACAAAGAAACCAATGAAACAATAACAAGGAAAACAATGTGCGATGTAAGTGAAAAAAATAAGCGATAGTCACCTGCTTGTCTGTTAATTATCCACTGTAGTTTTGCGTTCTGCAAAAAGCACTTAAATCACAAAACCATTCATAGAAAAATTGCAACCGGAAATTTCCTTCATGAGAGTCGCAGTGGCAACGACGGAGGCGCGGCGGTGGCGGTGGCGAAGGCGGTGGCGGAGGCGGAGGCGGAGGCGGAGGCGGAGGCGGAGGTGAGGGCAATGCTGGCGGCGATGCAAACGAAGGCGAAGACACAATTCCAGGAGGAGGTTAAGGCTTGAGTGGAGGCGGCAGAAGAGATAGTGCTGATGACGGTGACAGTGGAAGCGGCGGTGGCAGAGAAGAAGGGAGAATCGGAGATGTAAAAAAAGATGGAAACGGGAGGCGGAGGCGAAGGCGGTGGCGGAAGCAGTGGTGCATAGGCGCGGACGAGGCGAAGACGGAGGCAAAGACACAAGCGAAGGAGGAGGCGGAGGTGAAGGCTCAGAAATAAGTGGAGGTGGAGGTGGACGTAGAGATGGAGGAGGAGATGGAGGAGGATGAGGAGATGGAGGAGGAGGAGGAGATGGAGGAGGAAATGGAGGCGTAGATGGAGGCGGAGGTGAAGGCTAAGAAAGAAGTAGACGTGGGGATGGAGGCGGAGATGGAGGAGAAGGAGGAGGAAGAGGAGGTGCAGGTGGAGTCAGAGGTGGTGGCGAAAGTGGAGGCAGAAGTGCAGTGGGGGCGTAAGTGGAGGTGGAGGCGGAGGTGGAGGCGGAGGCGGAGGAGGAGGCGGAGGCGGAGGCGGAGGCGGAGGTGGAGGCGGAGGTGGAGGCGGAGGTGGAGGCGGAGGTGGAGGCGGAGGTGGAGGCGGAGGTGGAGGCGGAGGTGGAGGCGGAGGTGGAGGCGGAGGTGGAGGCGGAGGTGGAGGCGGAGGCGGAGGCGGAGGCGGAGGTGGAGGCGGAAGTGGAGTGAGGTGGGTGAGGTGAGGTGAGATGAGATGGAGGTGGAGTCGGCAGCAGAGGCAGAGAGGCGACGGCGACGGCGGCGGCGTCAGGGCGCCGAGCACATCACCTGCCATCCCGACGGCCTCGGCGCAGGCGTTTTTCGACAATGACTCAGCAGGAACGCGGCGGCGGCGGCGGCGGCGAGCTGAGCGCTGAGAGAGGCAAGGCCCTCTGCGGCGCAGCCTTGATGCTCAGCCCCCCCTCCCCCCCACAGCCTCAGCGCGTGATGAAATCGCAGCCGTCGTTGCCATTGTTATTACAATCAAAATCACATTGCTGGATCTAAATACCTGAAAGAAATTCAAAGTTAGTAAAATCATTGTAATTTTTAGAATTTATAATTAATATTATATTGTAATATTATTATTATTATTAATAGTATAATATAATAATAATATTAATAATAAATGTTTCTTGATTCAACATGTTAAAGACGCTCCTCAGTCATTCTTAATATGTTGCTAGAGTGTCTCTGTGTCACCTTCCGGTGATTAAAAAGTTAACTACTCTTTCAAGCATGCTTTGTACAAGCATTTAACACGCTAATAAAAGGATAAAAAAGGAAAGCAATAACCGAGGACGGAGTTACGCCGTAAGTGATTACTATTTGAGTAACGACTTCATCCCGGAACCGTCGTGGAATGTCAACTTTTTCTCGGTGGTTTTCTACATTCGTAGCCCTGACGAAGGAATTATAAGTATAGGAACGTGGAATATAAAAACTAAAGAATTTCTATTACTGACCAACATTTTATTATTTTATTTATTAATTAAATAAATATTAATTTATTTATGTATTTAAAAATACCATTTAAAAAAATTACTGACGATGGGAAAATTGATGAAGATATAACTACTAGACTTGCAATGGGGAGGAATGCAATTAAAGCTCTGCATGGCCTTATATGGAATAGTGTTTTAAGGCAAAACACAAAACGACACATAATCCACAGTATCGTGGAAAGTATTATATTATATGGAGCAGAAATGTGGCCGTTAACAAAACGCCGTAGAGACAGAATACGGTTGGTAGAGCTCGACTTTGTGAGATCTTTGCAGATAACAAGACTGGATAAAATAAGAAACGAAGTGGTGTGATAAAGAGCTGGGTTTCAAACAACCATAACCAGAAGACTAGAAAACAAAGCTCTTCAATGGTATGGACATGTCCAGAGGATGCGAAATGAGAGATGGCCAAAACTAATTGTAAATTGGATACCTAAAAGAAGACGTAGAAGAGGTAGACCTGGTTTAACCTGGAAGACATATATACATGAAGTAATGGAGGAGAAAGGATTGGAAGAGGGTCAATGGGAGGACCGAGAATTATGGAAATCGAAAACGGCAAACTCTAAGGGGTAGAAACCGTCGAAGAAGAAAGAAGAAAATACCATTTTTTTTATTTACAGTTATTTTGGGTGCACACGGTCAGTCTTCACAGTATCCCCCCTCCGTACTTTGGACCCAGAGTTCCTTTCATGTCTACCCTTGGCGTGGTTCCAGGGGACCTTTATCGAGCAGGCACACCATGTGGGCGTCCCCCGGAAACGCTTGGTTGTGATTCTCATTTTCTTCACCAGATGTGCGTCTGATTTAAGTCGGTCACCCTACTCGGTCTCGGAGAGAAAATAAGATCCAGTTTGATCGGGAAATTTCCGGAGGGACTTAATTTTGTCTGGTACGAGCCAGGGTTCTTTCATAATCCATTAGTATGACAAGGACGCTGTGTGAATTTTTCTCCTATGAAAATCCACGCATCTCGTTCGAGATCGAATCCGCGCATTGCTAAAAAGCAAACCTCGTGCTCGCCGAGATTATCATTCTGTTATCTACCTAGGATTATTACCGTGCAAATGTTATCAACGCACAATTTCATTAACTAATGCACAAATAAAGTGTTTGGAATTATATCGATTAATACTTGGATCCATTTATCGCTTTTAATTCATGCTAAGGAAATGTCATGAAGGCGATATGCAAGATATCGGATATACTGGTATTGCAGGTGTTGCTCGACTTCCTAAAGGATAGTTGTGATATTTGACTTAAATATTATTCCTTAGCAGAGCTGTTCTGTGTGAACAGTTTCCGTGAAGGTTGGTTTCATGATGTCTAGAGTTCGGGGGTCACCACAATAACATTTTAAATAACGAATTGAATGATGAATATCACACTCATTCCTAACAAGAAAAGTTATCGGTGTGGTAAGTATTTTAAAGTGATGTAAACATATTCCATAATCCTAAATGTAGGAAAGACTAGTCATACTCCAAAAATCCAAAGAGACAATACTTTTGCAATATTTCTGCGTCGACAGTCGTAACACGTTTAAGATTTTTATCATTTTCTTATAAACGTTGCAATACATTGCCAAAAACTAGCTTTATTGAAGGAAATCATTATAAGAGGTTAGCGTTTATTTGCCCTGAAAAACATGCATTCAGAAAATATGTTGCTACAGACTCTCTCGCACTAGTTATTTTATAATCTATTTAGTCTACGCTATATTTTCTGCTTCGCTCTACCCTCTCCCCAGCCGTCATCTATTGCCGTCTATTGGGCATTTGTTTACATTTCGTCAATTTTCAACTACGATTGGAAAGCTGACATACCACTTTAAAAATACTACAGAAGGGTAAAACCAGATCCTGTTCACAAATTTCACTTTGGAGCTGTTTTTGAGAAAAGGTCGTTTGAGCGTTTCTGAAAATGCACAATTTTGAGTTCATTTTCACAGAAAAGTTTGAGTTTTTTAGAAATTTCATTGAGAATCGTTTTGAAGCACATCTACGCGCAAATGCAATATTGTATAAAAACATCCGTAATATTAATATTAACATTAATGAGTGAGATATATTTCAAAAATACATGTGTAATTTTGGAAAATCGAAAGAAAAAAAAGAATAATTCCGTTAATGTCATATTATTCATTACATTTAGCACTATCCTTAAAACGTTAAAAAATAGTTAAAAGCCGTTTTTTAAGAAAAAACAATGTCCTTCCAACGTTTCTGAAAATGTGGAAGTTATTATCACAGGAGGACTTATTTTCACAGAAGACATTTCAGTTTTCGAGATACTTTTTCAGAAATCATTTAAAAAACCTGCACTGACGAGTGCAATAAAGTTTACAAATCGCCGATATTATAAATATTAACAATCTAATGTTGATTACATTTGAGTAATTTTTGAAGAAACGAAAGAATACGCAGAATAGAGTTCATGATATCATTGCAGTGTATTTAGTACTATTAGAGGAAAAAGTCTGAAGAAAACATTTGGAGCGTTTTTGAGAAAACTTTGTTTTTAATACTTTTTAATATTGCCCTTATTTCACTCAAAATTGTGCAAAAATTAATACTTTCGAAAAAAGTAACATGATATTAATTACTAGTTGTAGATAATAAATTTCATTGGAAGACAACACTGCTAAAACTCTTTTCTAAGACATAGTCCTTCAAACAAGATCATTTACATTTTTTTGAAAATATTAATAGTTTCCGTATTGTTTTCACTTGAAGCGAAGGCAATTAAAAAATATTTTTCAAAAACGGCTCCATTGATTTCTTAATTTATTTATCAATTAATGCAAAATACGCTCATGAGAGTGGAGCAGGTTCCATTTTCATTGAACCTTCTGAATGTTCGAAAATTGCAAAAGAAACAAGTAATGCAAGAAAGTATGTGCTGTTGTAGCTCCATTGGTTTCTACAGTCGCGGTTTTTGGAGGGAAATAGTTTTCTATGCACCAAGAGCGTTTTAAGGATTCTAATGATCAAGCGGCCACAACATGTCCGAGGGACTTTGGTCCCAGGTCTTTTTGTCATCCGAGATCATTAGAACCAGTTAACGCCCGAGATCATGTATGGTTTTATTTTTTGCTTAATTTTAATGATTCACATTCATTAACACGCAAGGGGGGATTGCGACTGCGTAGGTGGGCGCGATGTTTGGTGGAGAGTTAAAGACGATCATCCGGGCCCTGAGTTTCGCGGCGACATTCACGTCGTTAACTTCAAGATGGAGGCAGTGAGTAGACGATGCTAAGCTCGTGGTTGCCGGGCCTGGCCTCGTAACCCACCGATCGGGCCCCTGGCACGTCGGACTTTGGGCAGGATTGGGAGAAGTTCCGGGCCCGGCAACCACGAGCTTAGCATCGTCTACTCACTGCCTCCATCTTGAAGCTAACGACGTGAGTGTCGCCGCGAAACGTCTTCGCAATGCTCTGGAATCCACCGACAGAAGTCCGGCGGGAACTTGATACCACCGTCAGGTTGTCCAGGTTCTGGCGATACTCACGTCAATAGCCTGGAGGCGTAGGCAGTAAAGTGTCGGGAAGGGGGGCTCCAAACCGCTTTGACCTTAGTTCGGGTGACACCTAGATGGGCACTCGGCTTCGTCATGGCAGTAGCCTGATACTCTGGGTAAAGAAAAGGGACCTGTCCCCAGTACATGTGAGTGGCGCGTTGATTCGACTCCGGTACTAGCTTGGAAAACTATAGTAGCCCAAGTTTGAAATCTTGTTTCTGGGAGGAATTTATCTACGCGGTCTTCCCCTCTGAGCTGCTAGAGTGGCAGATTTCTTCGCCTTCTGCTCACATGCGATTCGTCGCCCTCTCCGAGCAAGGACGAGTCATTAGTCATTACTGTCACTGTCGTCGCTGTCCCTTTCGTCATTGTCACCTTCAGAGAAAATGTCACGTAAAGAAACAATAATTTTGTCGACTTTTGCGTCCGTGGTCTTGTCTGTTTTCATATATTCTTCTTCGATTTTCTTCACGTGTTCACAACACTTCTTCCATTCATCTGAGCAATATTCAGAAAATAAAGTTCGACATCCATTTTCTTTAATTCGTAGAGGGGTACCGATGCATTCTTTAGCAACTCTTTTTTTTAATGTAACTTCAAACTAATTCAGTGTAATTGAGATAGGGATGGTAAGGAGGGAGCTTGATGTTCAGGCCATATTACCTGCGAACTATGGTCTTAGAAGCAAATACACACTATGTTATGCCTTTGAACTTCACTTGAAATTATGTCTGCGCTAAACCACACTGCAGAGTACTCGAAGACGAAAGGGATATGACAGAGGGCCAGGGGCGATGCTTCCTATACATATATTTCTTTTACTGGACCTTGCTGTATTAAGAGTGGGCGTTTGTGCGTAAACTGCTGAAATTGTTTTGATTTGGATTGCTGATACCTTACTGTGCGTTGGGCGCAGACACAACAGCCTGCCTATGCATTCAGCCTCCCCCTCCCTGGCCGGCCCTGCCGATTGGCTTGCAGAGCTAGTGAGTGAGTGAGTGAGAGTGAGTGAGTGAGTGAGTGTGAGTGAGTGAGTGTGAGTGAGTGAGTGAGAGTGAGTGAGTGAGTGAGTGAGTGAGTGAGTGAGTGTGTGAGTGAGTGAGTGAGTGTGTGAGTGAGTGAGTGTGAGTGAGTGAGTGTGTGAGTGAGTGAGTGTGTGAGTGAGTGAGTGTGTGAGTGAGTGTGTGTGAGAGTGAGTGTGTGAGTGAGTGAGTGTGTGAGTGAGTGAGTGTGTGAGTGAGTGAGTGTGTGAGTGAGTGAGTGTGTGAGTGAGTGTGTGAGTGTGTGAGTGTGTGAGTGAGTGAGTGAGTGAGTGAGTGTGTGAGTGAGTGAGTGTGTGAGTGAGTGAGTGTGTGAGTGAGTGAGTGTGTGAGTGAGTGAGTGTGTGAGTGAGTGAGTGAGTGTGTGAGAGAGAGAGAAAGAGAGAGAGATTGAGAGACATTTTCAGGGGAAGTGGCGGTTGATGGACGGAGTCAGACCTCCCGCATGCACATTCGAAGAGAGTTCTAACTTGTCCCACTCTAGTAGCTCTGAGCTGGCAGGGTGGCTCCAACCCACGCATTGTACTGGGAGGTTGCCGTGAGGACAAATTGCGTTCCGGCGGGATCCGGATGCCAGCCTCTCGGCGTACTTGTGTGTCGTAGGGGAGTTCGGATAAAAGCGTAAAGTTTAGGGACCAATCTCGGGAACGTGTGACCCCTCCTAGAATGACAATTGGTGTGAAGTAGTAGCCCATGTAGGGTTACGATTCACATTGACGTATTTAGTAATTAATTAGTTGCTAATTTGACTCGATTTGACTTTTCATATATCCTTTCCATTATACCCTTTAATAATTCTGTCTTATAATTCCCTCCACAAGTAGTAGTACCATTCAACTGTTTTCATATTTCCCTCGTAATCACGATCCTCTTGATTCAGGTTACTCAGTATATGTTGAACTCCGTATTGACGGTAATAACAAGCAATAACTTATGAGTAAAAAATAAATGAATTTTGACCGTCATCTCTCCGCAAAGGAAAAAGGCTAATGGAGTTCTGTTCAATACTTAATGTGTATCTCGTGTCCGTTCCAAAAACTCGGAGAAAACAGCTGATTGGATGTATCGCTACTATCGATGAATGTAAAGCAGGAATTTGCTTTTTGACTTCATTAATGTACTGCCAAGAAAGCAGCACATCTGGGTAAATATTCAGGCTTTGACAGAAACAAGGATTTGTCGTCAGGGTGAGCTCTTTTACTTAAATTTTTCTCTATCGAAATTTGAGGTGCTTTGACGTAATATTAAAAGTAACACTTTATTCAAATTCATTCTTCCTTTGCAAATCCTTCTCTGGGATTGAAATAAAATCGGAGAACGTGATGTCCTAATGTGCATGTCTTCCATTCAATGTGCAATGTCTTCCATTCATGCAGTGCTCTAACATCGCTCTTGCTCTTTTCGGTATGCCGTAATGTACTATGAGTATAGATAAGTAAGCGTATAGAAAGGGGATGAAATCATTCAATGAGAGGTCCAGTTGATGTACTAGTTATTTAATTCCTCAAGACGTATATGAACTCAAAGTAATTTAGATTCATTACCAACCATACCGTTCTCGCTTAGTAAATTTGTCAGTACGAGTTTTGTAGTCTAAGAAATTTCATTCATTTACTTTTTTATCGCATTACGATGATATTTGCAACAAAATCTGGAGAAGAAAGTTTCTGCCATAGTTATTTCTGAACAGAGGCGCATTTTTTGCAGAACACGTACGATATACAATACAACAATAGAAAGTCACAATGCTTCAAACAAAAATAAAATCTTCTCCTACAAGTATAACTCACAGTGCCTCCCGGGTTTTTAAAAGCTTAATAGCCAAGTTATTATTAAGAATTATATTCCACTAGTGTCCCGCAGGAGCAAAAATGTTACTAAACAAAACCACCCAAATTGGATTTTCAAAAATTAGTTCGCATTGTGTTCAACAACTAATAAAATACTCTCGCATCAGACTGTAAAGAGGATTGGTCAGAATTTAAACTCTTGGGTTCTACATAGGTATTTTAAATACATTTTTCATTTGAAACACTGTATTTTTGAGTTTTTGGAACAGGTATTTTGGAGATACATAAAATAGATGTATTTAAAAAAGAAATACTCATAATACTTTTATGAAAACAAAATGTAAAAAAAGCTATGTAAAAAAAGGTTCAAAAATGTTCTAGATTTCATTCAGCAGCTAACAAAACTATATACGCTACATTTTTTTATCCCTTCTTTCAAATAATGAGGATTCTTGCGACGCTTTTAGACGAAAAGTAGTGGTGCTAAAACAGCACGTACTTTTTTGCCCGTATTTTTATGCAAAATTACGCGAAAATTAATCAAATTTTCGAAAAAGTATACATTTCCATTTTTTTCAAATCTATCTTTAAGGAACAGATTTCATTAAGGAATAAATATCTGTCTTTAATATTTTAGTTGTATGAAGACTACTTTAGTTGTTGGAAAAAGTTTGAACTTTTTCAATTTCCGGAAAATTAGAGTTTTCAACGAACATAAGACTTACACCACTCTCATAAACGGTCTTCATTCTATCCAACAACAAATTTAATCAAAAACGATGAACTCTTTTTTTTGTTGCAAATTTGGAAAATGTCCCAGGGGCTTCACGTGAAGTACCACATTCCAAAAAATTTAAAAATTGGTTTCAAATTCAAGGGTTAGCAACTTCAGTCAGATCGATTGGGGAATATAAATTTCGGAGAAAATCAGCTGATCGGTATAGACGCTAGCGTTGTTCACAGACGGACGGACAGTCAGGCAGACGTATTGCCGTCAATCGCTTTTTCGCGGTCAAGGACCCAAAAAACATGGATTTTGGCTACACGACGTGATAGAGAATTTTTTTCTAAATTTACCTGCTGGATTTATGTACTTTCTCGTTTCCAGGGCCCGGAAATAAACTTTTTTCTGCTGAAAATTCGCGGTTTTTTCCTACAGCATTACAAACCATTCTTTCTAATATGTAACAAGAAAATAAAATTAGGGAAATTTTTTCATTGTTTACAATATTTGCAGAAAATTTCTCTGTTGCAAAGAACATCAAATCATTTGAAGTGCACCTAATTGAAACAAGAAGAAAAGCTCCTTGTAATTGACAATTATAATATATCCTTGCAATAAAAAAGATATAATACAGTTGAATTTACTTTTTTTTAGTTTATCAAGTATTTTAAATACAAGTGTATTTATCAAATAGAAACCTAATATATTTAGAGTATGTAGTTAATTACTTGTTTACAAAGGTATCTTGCCTAACCCTGATCGATCAATTTTTTTTAACAGAAACAGTTGTTAAGAATACTAGAGTAAGAGAGTATTGTATTTGCACTACATTTCTGTACTACCATGAATATCAAAGAAGTAGCTGTTCTACAACGCAACCCGTGAACAGCAAATATTTAATATCGAGCGACCTCTTCGTTGGAGCCTTGCTATAGCATGAGTCGGCGTGCCGCTTTCGCGTCTGTCAGCTACGTCGTTAGCAGTCACACACTCATTATGAGAACTCAATCGCTACGGGCACTAAGGGAAAAGCGGTATTACCCATCAAATATTTGCTTTCTTCCGTCATAATTGAAACTGTTTATTGTTTTTGGATTTCCCCCTCGAGTTCCTGGGTATACAATACCGGCACTTTACACAGTGGTATACAATACAGGTACTTCTCACATGGCCGGAAGGTGCAAAGTTGTCTTTCACTATTTGCGCGCATTGGAAATTGGTAATATAGATGTTCGGAACAATAGTGGTTGATGTTTGTTATGCGTATTAGCAGATCCTTACATAAAAGTGTAAATACTGAAATTCAATATGTCGGATATTAAGTTTTTAACGAAGAAGACTTGTTTATTACCCTACTGCATGTATTAAACAGAGCTTTATTGTCAGTGAAGTATTATTTGAACAGCAGAGCATTTGAGGATAAAATCGACTCTCCATAGTGAATAAAGCTCTCTTATTTATATACAATATTTTATATATTGTACACTTCTCTCATCACTGTTTTAACTTACGACGTGTGTGAATTTTAACTTTCGAATTTCAGTTTACGAAATATTACTCTCTGAGTCATTAAATGTGTCAAAGGGCAGAAAGAAAAGTAATTTAAAAAATATAAAAAAACTATGAAGATTCTAATACAAACTACAATATGGAGTTTCATTATAAAGTAAAACAAATATCATGAATTTATTATAATAAATATTTTACTATTATTTACTTATATCTACTCTTTCATATATTATTTACTATTTTATAATTTGAAATGATATTACAAACCAAATACTTAATTACTATACAGAATGAAATGAAATTTTAAATTAAAACACTTGAAAAATTAATTTAATAATATTACAAAAGCACTTAAAGAGTAACATTAATTTATAATTTACAATAATTGCACTCAAGACGCAAGGATGAGAGATTATATCTGCCTTGAATTAATTTCTGGCAGAAAATAATTTTCTTCTGATTCGGTAGAGAAGGGGTTTAAAAATGCTGAGATAGAAAACAACCTTGAACAACGAATACGTGCGGAAACCAAAGTTTCACTGCACTCGAATTAAGTAAACAAACTTGTGCTATCGCATTTGCTAGTTTAATCACTTCATATGTGAAGTTAAATGCTGATTTACTCAGTTACTTAAATAGCTACAGTAATCTGCGTTCAAGTATGACAAATATTTGTAATTTGATAAATCATTCCAATAGATTTTAGCAGAATTTTTGTTTCGAAACTTGCAAATAAAAAAATATATAAATTTCAAATAATTACTACTTTATTAACGAAATATTATCTTAATTGTATGGAAACATGATCAGAATTTTTTGGCTTCCTGAACAGCAAGAGGCAAAAAAACAGCATTTTGTTTTAATTTGTTCTGACATATCGGTTTGAACCACATTTCTCTAATCATTTCTACAGTGCAGAGTTAATTTAATCAAACTTCATATGAAATAAACCTACATTTCTTACATTTTGTAAATAACTTCTATCTTCTAATATTACATTCTATATTCCTCATGCTATTCAGCAAAAATCTGATTCGGAATTTTTCCTGGGATGATATCTTCAATTTATAGAGCAATCGTTTCCAGTAAGGACGGTATCGATACCATGTAGTTCGATTAAATAAAGAGCGTATGATGTGATAGAGATGTCGATGAGGCGTTGATAGTCGAATATGCATTTGCTAATATGCATGGGTACTATCAAAATAAAAATCCAATTGATAAGAAAAATACTAATGAACTTGATAATTAATTATTTCCATGTAAAACTTCAAGACTAAAATATTGCATTTTTTCTGTTCAATTTAACATCATATTCTTTACTGTAAATCGAGATTTTGTGCAACTAGAATCTGTGATTTTGATTATGAAAACCGTTTGTAAATTTTTCATATTAAAAATGACATTAATACAAAAAATAATGAAATATACAATTATTAAATCATATTTTATTAGTTACATTAGTGTTATCTGTTTGATTATCATCTTTTGATCACAATCAGCAATTATTTGTGGGACGTTTATGTTGTAAGCTAACTATTGTAGAACAAAATTGAGTGGGAATCGATTAAGAAAACTATTATTTTAAATAGGGAGATAACTACCCATACCATTTTCGGAACAAGATTGTTTGAAATATTATAACATTTGAAGTGTTCTCTTGTCATGCAGTTCTGACGAATTTCTGACGAGAATCTGACGAGCGCATACTAAATCGACTATTACATTTTATTGGTAATTCTTTCGAATCGTTTTCTGATAATAGTTCTGAGTTTAAAATTACACTCTTGTTTAATCCTTTATAGGGCAGAAAGTAGGCAAATAAAATATTTGACTTATTTTTGCTTAAGGGTATTTCGATTTGGATCCGTTCGTAGTACTTGTAGGTATTCGGAGACCCCGGGTACGGAAGGTTCAAATAGGGCCTCGCACTGCGGAGGTCTAATGCGAAATCGGGAACTTATATTGGCTAGATACGCATTACAATATAATTTAGATGCAACGAGTGTAAAAGTCATTTTTCATTTTATGCTATTGACTTCATAATTTTTCGAAAAATGATTCCTTAAATTTTCGACTGTATATTGGCTTAATATGCATTACAATATAATTTAGATGTAGCGTGTGTAAAAGTCATTTTTCATTTTATGCTATTGACTTCTTCATTTTTCGAAAAATGAATTCGTAAAATGTTCGACAGAAAACTACATAAAGTAGAACAGCCAACACCGCAAACCGAAAATATATTGTGAATTACAAACAAATCAATTTTCCGTACAATCGATGTGTAGCGATACCAATTTCACATCGCGTGGTTTACAAACGAAAATTTTCCGAATTGATTTATCAACACGCTTTCTGGTCGCGTGGCAGGCGAGTAGCCCCAGAGCGAAGCGTCTAGTAATCTTTAGATGCGGCGATGACCAAGCAAAACAAGAAAAAAATATATCATTTTATATATTTTATACGAGAATCGCCTAGTTAATCAATATACAAACATATTGAAACTGCCATTTACGAAACGGCCGAGAAATAGTCCTTGAACAACGAGGCTACAAAGGAATCCCTAAAATAGCTCCATCCGCTCGCCGCGATTCAACCGGCCGTCAGAACTATTATCATGCACTGCAGTTCGTATTCTTTTGCACGGCGATAAGTGTTCCCAGCAGTGACGTAACGTTCGGGCCTGCAACGCCTGCAATACGGGCAGGCCCAGGTAAAACGAGTAGTTTTAGTAAATAGCTTTTATTATTTATTCTGCTGACGCTACTTGTGTTTGATACACATTTTTATAAATGAGGTTCGGTTAAACGTTTTTAAATGGGGGCGTGCCCGCACTCATAGCGTGATGCTACTGGCTACAAGTCAGCGCTGCGTTCGGAGAATCTCGGCTATGCGGCGCGGTTTACTCTCATATCTAGTGAAACGCGCCATTAAACGGGATTAATACTTTGGCGCTTTTGGATGTCACATCGCGACTGTATTAATGACCATGCATTACGGGAAAACGTTAAGATATTACAGCTTGCATATTGCAGTTCGCTTAAAAAAGAAAAAAAAAATATTTTACTCACATAAATTTGAAGGGAAGCTTTTGATGGTATCTTCCACCAGCGGGGCACCGCCTCAGCCGGGACAAGCTCTGTGCTCCCGACTGATATCCCGGAATGTGGGGTAGTGTAGTGCATGTAGGTGTAAGTGAGTGTTAGTGAGGGGTTGTGATAGGGCAAGGATGGATAGGGATAGAGGAAGGAAAGATCGCGCGCTGTTCATGACCGATTGTTAGAGCACTGCTCCGGCATTCGCCTGACGTTGGTCGTAGAAATTACGGAAAATTAACGATCAGAGCAGCCGGCAGGTAGAATTCTCCTCCGGGTTTAATTGGCCCTAGCTGTCTAACTAGTGTCCAAAATCCTGCCACCATCGGAACTCAAACCCCAGGACTTCCCGGTCAGAGGCACTGCAGTGATATCAGTTAATGCCCTGAGCTACCTAAGCCGTTCATTTGCAAAGACAAAGGTCGTACACATAATTACAGACAAACAAGAATTAACCATTGATAATTGGAGTTATGCAATAAACTTTGAGAATTCACATTAAATTCAATTCAAAATTAACATTTGATAGAATTAAATTCAAATTTAACATTTGATTCATTTGGTCATGGCAGAGCTTCGTTATGATGAAATGCATCAGTTCATACAACCCTTACTAATACTTCCCAGAAATTTTACTGTTGGGACATTGTAATAATATTGAATCAATTGTTTCATATCACATGCAGGATTGCTGGTTCAAAATAACAAGTAGATTTACTTATCCACTTCACTGGGTTTCATAACATCAAAATGTTACGCCATGAAAAACAAAACTCAAAAATACTAGTTGCTGAAATAGTTCATATTATGTTGAATGATGCGATGAACACCTACGAAAACTTAATCAAATTTATAAGACGTTACTAACGAATCAACATCTTTAATTACGTTTGCCATTCCCACTGTTCACTCCTTGATGACCTGAATTTACTATCTTTGCACTGCAATTCCTTCAAGTATCTAGTCTTGTGATACCTGCTACAAGTTACGCATGCGTTATTGTAACCACTAAGTTGGACGCCACCTTCAAAGTGCTAAGAGCCTTTTCATCATGTAATATGTTACATTCTGATGTACGTACTAAATTGTATGTAGTGATATTAATATTTTTGTAGTCTTTTGTTCTTATCATGTTAAATTGTATTGTCTATGTTATTGTCATTTTTTTGTCATTACCTGTATTGCCCTTGAAAAGGCACATGCTAAATGAACGGAAAGTTGAGTGACTAATCAATGGATAAAACTACAAGTGTCTTTATTTTTGTTATCTACCTAAGATGGACACTGTATGGACCATGCCTACTTAAAACTTACTGTCTATCTCTATTATTATTATTATTATTATTATTATTATTATTATTATTATTATTATTATTATTATTATTATTATTATTATTAGCGTACTCCGCTACTGACCACGATTAACGTGTGTAGTAATTTCAGGATCAGCTTTTCTGCTGTATCCCTCAGTACGACAAGGCTGTTATGCGTTGTCGTGTGAATTATGAGATGATAGGATGATGATGATGACGCTGATGATGGGTAAAGGAACAACAACAAATACGACCATATCGACACAGGACTCGAACCTGCAGCCTCCGGCTGCGCCATGGGGCCAACATTATTATTGTTATTATTATTATTATTATTATTATTATTATTATTATTATTATTATTATTATTATTATTATTATTATTATTATTATTATTATTATTATTATTATTATTATTATTATCATTATTATTATTATTATTATTATCATTATTATTATCATTATTATTATTATTATCATTATTATTATCATTATTATTATTATTATCATTATTATTATCATTATTATTATTAATATTATTATATTTAAGATTTTTTCTCTGATGTGTTTCCGTCGTTTAAATGATGGAGTTCTACCGTGACGTTACACAGAAGCTATAAGCAGAGACACGCGTGATATCTATCTACCTTCCCTCTGCGTCCGGCATCCGCAAACGAGCCAAGCGACGCTCAGGCAGCCCAACGCTGCGCTCTTGACCTCTCTCTGCGGTGCCGCGCCGCCACGGGAGGGCCGCGCGGCGAGAGCGCTCTGGCGGGCGGGCGCGGCGGCGCGACCGAGCGCGGGATCCCATCAGCCGCTCGCATTCAGCGCCGCGGCCGCCTCCCGCGGGGCCGCGCTCGCGTCGCGCCAGATGGGCGAAGCGGTCCCCTGGGGCTGCGGCGCGGACCTGCTTAGCAGACGCTGGGGACGTCGACCAATCATAAGCGGCATTCACGGGCGGTTTTATTGCGTGTTGGTCTGCCTTTTTAAAGGCTCTTTTGGAAGGTACGGTTTTCGTGCAGGTTGGACACACAGAACGCGGGCAGTCCTGACTGGACGATTTCTGCGTGGACACTTTTGTGCGTTTCAGATTTTCAGGAAACGCACAATTTGACTCTAGCGGTAGAATCGTTTATTAAAGGATCAGATTACGGCGGAAACCGTCCATCCTTTTCAGTTTTGTGGTTAGATTATGTACGATTAGAGGGATTTTGTGTGTGGGCGTGGGGATCTGAGTTCTCGGCTTTTGTGGTGAGTTTATATTACTGCCTCTTGCAAATGTGAAGTAGCTGAATCTCACTTCTACAGCAAAGACTTCCTCTAATCGTAGCGTAATTTATGTGTACCCACTAAAGCCTTCGCAGTCACAACCATGCTTGTAGCGACACCGATGACTGCTTATACATTTTTTACTCCCCAACTTTCATTAAAAAGTATTAATAATGTTGTCCAGAATACACGTACAGAAAAGTGGCAAATGAATGTTCTCAGACTTGACTATTTTTCAAATATTGCAAATATTACGATTTTAAAAATTTATTTATTTATTTTATTTATGTTAAACTTTTACTCATCTCTCAACTATTTATAGTTGATAGGGATTCTGGAACTCAAGAAAACGTGAGTAGATAATCTTTTCCCCCCTACGTCACATACAGTTTTTACTGCTTTTTTTCTTTTTTACTGAATAAATCTAAATCTAAATCTAAATCTAGACAGCGCAATTTGGCTAAAAAGGCCTTAACAGTCATAGCAAGGGTTGATTACTTGAACCTTTGTTAACAATAAGTGATACTTTCCTCTCTCAAAGCTTATCTAACGGAAGGTTAAAAAAAATTAAAATATCGAAACAGCCACCATGCGTAGTAACTTGGTTGATATTCCGCCGATCTCTTACAGCCGAGGTCAACACGTTGAAATCTATTTTTAGCATCTGTTAGTGAATTTTAAATTAGTGCTGAAAAAGAACAACGTTACCTACATATACATCCCCACGGTAAAGACCGCAAGTACAGAAAATGTTGTATTTGTGCCTTTACCACACCTCAAAAATTGATAATTTTTTTATCGCAAACATGCAGAAAATGCCTGTAACATATTGTCAAATACATATTTAAATATTTCTTAAACCCAAAGAATTCTTCTTCAGTAATTTGCAGGTTAATCTGGGATCCCTCCCTTATTGGTGTCCTTCATTACCATTGGTACATGGCTGTAAAAGCTCGAGTTTGATTTTTACATCCTCATATACGTAGCAAAGGAAAAGCTTCGGTAAGCTGCAAAAATCGAAGTCGATAATTTGATGAATATTGTTGAGTTCTCTGTCCTATCCTTTCGTTGGTAGATGATCACAGAAGTGGTTTACGATAGAAAATCACCGGATAGATGTCGAAAGTGTGATCATTTGAGGTGAAAGATGTTACGATATAAATGATGTTTCAGATGATATGCGTGGTAGTATGGCCCATAATGAAACAATCCATTCATTCGATAAGTACAAGCCACGAACCGGGAAATATGAGGTGTGCACAGTCTAAATCAAGAGAGGGCAACTACATTTCTGGGGCCCCCTTATAGATTTAGCTTTTTTATCTGCATGTGATATTTTACACGAACAAACATTTTCGGTTAGTTTTTTGAATTTTTTCCTTTTACATTTGAGAATTCTTTCGGGTGATTGAGGACTAAGCCGCATTTTTTCGGGATAGTTTTTTAAATTTTGTTTCAGCCGATTTAGGACTTTTTTACACAATTTAAAGATATATTTGGAGGAATTGAGTCTTAATTGGCCCCATTTCCGAGATGTTTATAAAGTTTGTCCATTTTCAAACTCGTTCGTTAAATAAAAAATAAATTTTAATTATTGAAAAAAAGCAAACCGACTATTTCATGCTACTTAATTCAAGAGTTGACTTTTACAACTCAAAAACGGCTATATATTTTAAATTTTATATTTTAGTAATGAGACAATAATACATAGAGAGTAATAAGTACAGTTTTATTTGTATTAAGGATAAAGTAACGTTTCCATTCGTCAGTGATTACTGTAAATTTTGAAATGTATTTTTACGCCCGTGGTGTCATTTTTATTAGGAATGTAACATAATTATTTAAATCAAACATTTGATTACGTACAGCTGCAGGACCACTTTAGGGTCCTGCAGGGCGACGGCGATGGGGTGACGGTTAGCGTACCGGACTGTTGTACCCAAGCTCGCGGGTTCAAACCCGATCGAAGCCGTGGATTTTTAGGGCGACAAAATCCTTCGTACGCCTTCCTTCGGAGGGGAAGTAAAGCCGGCTGTCCCATGTTAGTAGATTTACTTGCATGTAAAAGATCCTCAAGCCTAAATGACGCCTCTGAGCTAAATTCAAAATCGCCTGTTTCTCGCCCAAGAAATACCTCCTTCCTCTGCTAGTTGGTGAAAGGAGCGTAGCGAAGTTTGCGTGGTCAGACGGAAGAGCGGGCATGATGGCCCGAGTCTCGCCACGTAAAATAAGGCAAATTCAATTGAATTCAATTCAATTCACTTTAAATATATCATAGGGGGGACACCCTCCCCCTCCCAACCTCTTCTGCGCTCACGTGTACGGCGCGAGTCAAATCCGCCTATCTGCCGACGCGTCGTTTTTGAAGAGAGCAACTTCTCGGGAAGTGGGCGGAGCGGTCTCCGAAGACTGGCACTTGGACGCTGAGCTACGTCTCAGACGTCGGCGGCGCAAAGTGGACGAAGGAGACGTTCACAGACGCCATTAACGCGTTTCTTTCTACCTTCTCACGGGCGCGGTTGTGAGTTTCTTCACGAGAGTTAAGTGAATTTGCGATTTCTTGGAAAAAATAAATTAAAATGTCAAATCGATTCAAAAAATATTTTTAATATCTTAAAGATACAAAGATTAATACATTTTGAACGTAAATACGTAGTGTTTTGATTCGAAAATGACTCAGTCAGGTATTTTCTAAAATAAACTAGCGGGAATACCATATGAATGTGAGAGTTCTGTAGGGTGTTTCACAGGTCAAAACTTGAGTCTTGAAAGTACGTTCGACATAACACCAGAAAAATTCCTTTGTTATAAATGTCTGCACTTCATACTTTACTAATACATTCAAATTATTGTTTCAATACAATAGCTTTTGAGAACCTCATAATTCATCGCAATTCATCATCGACTCATATCGCTTTCAATTTTTGTTTGCCATCTGTTGTTATCCGAAGAGTAAGAAGTTGCTATAATGATCTTCACATCTACAATATTGTTAAAAATGTGTCTGAAACGCCTGAGTTATCATCAATAGCTTCCTAGACCTTGTTTTAATATCTAGTTCCGTTAGAGGCTAAATTTTCGATATAAGCTAAACAGCTGACGGTGGCGTAATATTAATGGCCGACAGCGATTACTACCTACTAATCCAAGATGTCGGCTGCTCTGATAGGTCTCTTCTGTGGTTTCCTCTGATCATTGGCCTGTGGATGCAGGAGGGGCACCAAATAGCGACCGCAGGCGAATCCAGTTCCAATTCCCGGCACTTCACCTCCAGGCAGTCCCACCCTTAGGTTTGGACGATGAGTCCATCTCCCAGCGATAGAACCGGCTGAGGTGACAACTGCGGTGTACGGCTGTGACAGGCAGAACCTACAATAGGAGTCGATTAATAGATAGATTGATTTCTATTGATTCCGGGCCGGTCAACTGCTAAGTTCATTCGTCATGTAAGTGTTGTGCATGTGTTTTTCTCAGCAGGAGGTGTTGGTGGCGATGTCCCTCGCTGGATGGTGAGATCTAGGGCCGACCTACCGCCTGCTAACGGGGTTTCCCCAACCAGATATCTCCCAGCAGCGGGGCACCGCACCAGCCGGCACACGTTGTAAGCTCCCGAACGGTCACCCGGCATGTGTGGCAGTGTAGTGCATGTAAATGTAAGGAAGGGAAAGGATAGGACAAGCAATGGGAAGGAAAGATCGCGCGTGGTCCGTGGCCCACTTGGTAGGGTACTGCTCTGGAAGTCACCTGGTATAGATTGGAGAAACCACGGAAAACTATCGATCAGAGCAGCTGGTCGACCTAGCTATCCGGTCCTATCTATCTGGCAAGTGTCTAAAATCCAACCAGTCACCGGTGCACCGTCTGGACTCGAACTCCAGGACGTCCAGGTCTGAGATAATGCAATGATATATTTTGATGCCCTAAGCCACCTTTCCCAGTCTAGGGTTCGAGTTCTAGTGTTCGAGCTGTAGAGGTAGAGCAACTTCAACCGCAGTATGGAGGAGAATTCTAGCGGTCGGCTATCGGTAGTTTTCTGTAGTGTTTCCTATCACACCAGGCGAATGCCGGAGCAGTATCCTAAAAACGGGCCACGGGCCGCGTACGATCTTTCCTTCCACTCTCTTGTCATATCCTCACCCATTACACACACGTACACTCACATGCACTACACTGCCACACATGTCGGGAGGCCAGTCCGGATTTAAAAGCTTGTCCCGGCTGAGGCGGTGCACTACACGCTGGTGGGAGATACACTACACTTACGGGACTAAATATCTTATCAGTTAACGCGCCTAGAATCTAATCTATCAACCTAAATCGGTTGTTTATAGCGAGTTGAATTCATAAACATAATGCATACTTGCACTGAAAGAAAATAGAAGAAATCTACTTTAATGGAGTACAAATGATAAATTTGTGAATTGACGGAACTAAACAGCACATAACCGCAGCTGTTTATCGAATACAAGCATGACTCAGCTGTCAATGTCAACCTTTGCTGATATTAAGAAATGTAATGCGTCGTTCCGGGGTATACAAATGACCTTTCAAGTCTATCAGCAGTACTTCGATGGAACTCGGAAACGTTCTCAGCGTTCGGACGAAATATGGCTGTGACGGTATTCGAAAACATTTCTGAGGATACGTATCCATGCTGCTGCGGACAAAAATATGGAATTGATATTAGGTGAAATCAATAACAACATAATTACTTTGAGATTTTTCGCATTAAGTTATTCCAACTGTATTTATTTCTCAGAATTTGTGTAGTATTTAAATACATATTCTGTTCAGAGTTTGTCTAACAGTTTAACCTCAGAGTCAACTTTCCCCGAATGCGTAAGTGACTAAAATAATTTCTTCAGAGTAGTTTGCTGGAGAGGATGACTCATTTGTTTGTTTTCATTAACGCATCCACAAAAAGGTGAACCTTTCTTTTTTAAGGTTTCTATTTTGCTACTAGGTTTTATAGCGACCACTGTAATTCTTTACATTGGGGTAAGTGTATGGAGAACACGTAAGGACAATAAGAACATACACAAACCTTCATGCCCGAGGCGGTACTCGCACCTGCGACCCTTCGAGTCGAAGCAACTACGAGTACAACCCTTCAGCCTTGGCGACCTCAGTTATGCAGGCTGACCTTCATTGTATTGCATCATTATTCTATGGTAATAATATGCAGAAAATTTCATTCATTTGTTTGTTTTTCATCTTACCCAAAGTCTGTAATCTCAGTTTTTTGTTTACAACTTTAATAGGACAACGATAATTCTGTATTTACAGTATTGCACAAACCTTATTGGATTGTTCGGCTCTTCTGGTATCCATAATCTTGAATTTGAGTTTCTTCTTGAGAATCTGTCGTTAAGCTGGGAGTAATTGTAGGTACAGGAATAGTAAATGACTCCATTTTATGCTGAGGTGTCTGGTTTTTTGTATCAAAATAAGAACTCCATTTATTTCAATGACAAACATAAAGGAGAATGAGATGTAATGGTAAGCTCCCACAGAGGTTATCATTTTTACAAGCTCAAGTTTTTCAAATATTCTCTTGTGAAAGATATATCGATCATAGTTCAATCATTGTTTTCTAGTGGCTTTATCCATATAACAGCCGGCTACCTTTTTCGTCCATGTGGAACGTATTCCTCCACACACTAGACACCAACACACTTGCGGGCTTCTATGATCTGGGATCAGCAGAACGCGAGGCCCGCGACAACACATACATCCAGATACATTCAGAAACAAGGGACAAACAGCCGTGCCCAAGGCTGGACTCAAACTCCCTTCGGATCTAACCGCTGAGTCGGAACACGCTCTTATCCAGCTCGGCCTTTCAATAATAATACGAAAAAACTGCGCATGGCATTGGTTTGAAGAATCTCGTTTGTTTCTTTTAGCACAACTAAAACTTTAAGCTCCCATTCTATGCTTTGTGGGTTTGATGCATAGCACTTATGCGTAAGACTGGGACGTTCTTGTATGAAGTACATAAGTTTGTGTATTATTTTGATTTCTCGACATCCCCAACTTGTGAAGTAAGTGAATTATTTTGATTTCTCGACATCCCAAACTTTTGAATCTCCTGTTGACACGTGGCGCATTTGCTTTCCATCGCTGGGGCGCAGATTTGATCCAAGGTCAATGTTTGTGGCATACGTCGTGAACAAAGCGAGATTTCTCAGACTTCTCCTGTTTCCTCCGCTGTACTTTCCACCATTTCGCCATCCATCGTACCCACCACCATCCACAACATCATCCTCAGTATTGCTGACGTAGTACACTCATTAGATCATGACTGGACTTTAATGTACTTCAGTGGACCACAATGGCCCGAGTTCTTGAAGGAACGCTAAGATTAAATGAATAATAAATACGTTAAACATCGTCTTTTTCATTTGGGGTAGTCCTGAATAGGATACTGAACTAGAACATTTGAACTTGAAATATTCATTTTTTCCGCAGTTCCGAAACTATAAACAACGGATTAGAATCATGAAATATAGTAGTGAAAACAACGTCCATGCTCATTGCCTGTAATGTTTACACATTTTATGTGAGCCATATCTTCACGGATATCAGCCTTCTATTCTTCAAAACTTTGCAATAAAAATGGAGGGAGATTCTAATATCGAGTAATTCGAAATAGAAGGAAATCATTTTACAAAAACTGTCTTTTATTTTTTGAAGTTACATATATATATATATATATATCGCTCTTACCATTTTCTGAAGACCTGTTGACAATGTAAAATGCAAGGAATTAGAAATTTTAAACAACAATATTGCTACTAATAACACACGACATATTTTACGAAATTTGTATGCAAAAATTGAGAATACTTATACTCGAGGGTGGGGCTGCAGAGTGGGGGCTGAATTTAAGAAAGTACAGTAAGAGATATTTAGAAATTAAATTAATTTCCAGTTCATAATTTTTCAATGAGTCCCGAAAATGCCTGACGGAGGCACCGCACTTGTTAAATTGCAGAAGAGTGTCGAATTTGTTGTCGCAGGCGACGCGTGGTGCGGGGCGGTGACGGCGAAGGCAAAAATATAATATATAATATGTATAATACAATATATCACATTTACATCGCATATACTATGTAAACTATATGTGTACTTGACACAAGTAGTAGAAACTCGTGGGAATAAATCACACGGGGAGTTTAAATTAGAATTCCATTTTATTTGCCAGTGTATGTATTTATCATATTTATCTATTGAGACTGGAAAACAAATAAATTGTTAAATAACGCATTTTAAATAAAATTAAAATATTTTTAATAGTGTACCCGCACTGTGGTTTGCCCTGCCTTATGCCGAACTGCACAAATCCACCCTGTTCCTTTCCTCACTCCTCGCCCTGTGCTGTCACACCTAACCTGTCCGCCTTAGCCACCCTGTTCACTACGATCTCCGTTGCTATCAGGCTGAAAATTGTGAATCAATTGCCAAGTGTAGTGGAAACAAATTAAATAATTCAAATGCTGGACTGAACGGCACAATGTAACATTGCGAACAAAAGATGCACTGCAACTTCCTTTCCTTGGTTCTGCCAGAACTAGTTCCTTACGTCTCCGCCAGATTGTGCTTGATGTGGATATTTCAAAAGAAATATTTATAATATTTTTAATACTTATATAGCATGTAGAAACATGTATGTTACTCGAGAAATCACCGTGGACTTCCAGCTTCCAAACAACACCTTATTTACAGAAATAGATTGAGTAGTTCATTCAGAAAAGAGATGTTTATACAACACGTTTTAGAAATAATTTGGTGATTGGGTATTCAGTAATTTTTTTTATTTTGCTCGAGAATAGTCCGACTTCGACCAGATCCATGCACCCTGCATTTACCAGGGAACGGTAACATTATCTCGGTAGCAGGTGCATATAATTTTATCGTGGGATCAGAATTTATCTAGATCCGACTTTTATCCCCCAGGACTGCAAGCCTTGGGGGTATGGAAGATAAAATGATGATAGTGAGGGGTGAAAGGATAACGCACACATTCAGACGTACACAAATGTACCCATGCCCGAGGTGGCACTAGAACCCGCGATTTCTGGTCCGAGACCGTAATGGCACTAGTGCCTTGGGATCTGGGCCATCTGATCGGCTATTCAGTTTATATGATAAGACATATTTAAAAACGAAATTTCCCTCGTATACCCCACTTTTCCCGAAAACGACGTTCTGAGTTGGGTGTCGACGGCTGGTGCGGCGGCGAGGAGGCGGGGTGCGCGGGGGCGGGGGCGCCATGTGATCGGTTATTTAGTTTATATGATAAGAAATATTTAAACACGAAATTTCCCTCGCATACCGTACTTTTTCCGAAAACTACGTTCTGAGTTGGGTGTCGACGGCTGGTGCGGGGGTGAGGGGGCGGGGCGCGCGGGGGCGGGGGCGCGGGCGCGGGCGCAGCGTCGGCCGCAGTGGGCGAGGCGCAGGCGGGGGGAGGGGCTGGTGAACCTGAACTTGCTCGGCGCTTGGCGGCGGCGGGGGTGGCGCGCGCGGGCGCCAAAGCCGCGGCCGCCGCGCCGCTGCCCCCACCGGCGGCGTGACGTCACGGCTGCGCGGGCGGGGAGGCAGCCAGGCCCCCTCCACTACGGCGCCGCCGCCGCCGCCGCCGTCGTCGCCGCCGCTGCCCGCTCAGTCTGCCGAGCGCGCCGGTCCGCCGCGCTACGCCGCTCTCACCTGCCCCGCCCGTTCTCGTGCTCGCCGACCCGCTCGCTCGTCCGCTCCGCTCCGCCCGCGCTCTCGCCTCCGGCCCGGCCCGGCGCCGCCCGCGGGTGGTGACGCGCGGTGATGTGACGGCCGACGCGGGTGGTGCCACCGCTGCAGAGGCCGCGACCCGCTTCGCGCCGCGAAGCCGCCGCCGGCGTCTGTGCGTCCTCCCCCGCGCGAGCACCGCCTCCAGTGAACCACTGCCCTCCCCTCCCCCCCACGTGTGCGCGGGGGCCATGCCCTGGCTGTGAGAGCGCCCGCCCCCGCCCGCCCCCGGGGGGCATGCCGCCCCGCCCCAGCCCCCCCGCCCCCGCCCGCCGCAACCTCGCCCGTCCCGCTAACAGGTACTAAGATTAACACTGTTTACTTTGGCCGCCGCCCGCCGCTGGAAGCCGCCACGGAAATATCCTTTCGCCAACACACAAAATACCTCCGAATTACAGGCGGGCGACGACACCCCCTGCGCAGCGCCGCGCCCCGCCGCCTCCCCGCCCCGCTCCGCGCCTTGGAGGGCCGGCCCCACGTGCTGCGTGGCCTTGGGGGCGTAGATAAGACGACGACGACGGCGGCGGCGAGGGA
This sequence comes from Gryllus longicercus, assembly GCA_038098605.1. Classification (NCBI taxonomy): domain Eukaryota; kingdom Metazoa; phylum Arthropoda; class Insecta; order Orthoptera; family Gryllidae; genus Gryllus; species Gryllus longicercus. The sequence continues at coordinate 552,454 of JAZDUA010000734.1, forward strand.
GAGAAGCGGCGTCTTATCGGGCGGCAGGTGGGCGCGGCGAAGCGGCCGCCAGTCGCCGCCGGACGCGCGAGAGATGAGCAGCAGCCGGGAGCCGCCGCGGGCCGCGCCACAGCAGCACCAGCACCAGCAGCAGCTCCGCCGCCTCCCCACGCCCCCGACCCGTCGCAGCGGAGCCGTCATGCCCCCGCGGCGCGCGGGCGCGTAAGCGAGCGGGCGGCGCGGGCGGCGGGCGAGCGCGCGGCCCCCCTGCCCCCCCACTGGCCCCCCACCCCTCCACGCGTATGGAGGCGAACGGCACGGCGGGGCTGCGCTACGACCAGGGCGAGACGGTGGCGATCGCGCTCGTGCTGTCATGCATCATCGTGGTGACGATCGTGGGCAACATCCTGGTGTGCGTGGCGGTGTTCCTGGTGCGCAAGCTGCGCCGGCCCTGCAACTACCTGCTGGTGTCGCTGGCCGTGTCGGACCTGTGCGTGGCGCTGCTGGTGATGCCGATGGCGCTGGCCAGCGAGATCTTCGAGGCGTGGCCGTTCGGGCCGTTCGTGTGCGACCTGTGGGTGTCGTTCGACGTGCTGTCGTGCACGGCGTCCATCCTCAACCTGTGCATGATCAGCGTGGACCGCTACTTCGCCATCACCAAGCCGCTGGAGTACGGCGTGAAGCGCACGCCCAAGCGGATGGTGGCGTGCGTGGCGCTGGTGTGGCTGTTCGCCGCGTGCGTCAGCCTGCCGCCGCTGCTCATCCTGGGCAACGAGCACCGCCACGAGGACGGCAGCCCCAGGTGCGACGTCTGCCAGAACTTCGGCTACCAGATCTACGCCACGCTCGGCTCCTTCTACATCCCGCTCACCGTCATGATCGTCGTCTACTACAAGATCTTCCGCGCGGCGCGCCGGATCGTCATGGAGGAGCGCCGGGCGCAGTCGCACCTCGAGACGCACAACTACGTGGAGATCAGCGTGCGCAACGGCGGCGGCCCGCCCGAGGCCCGCCTCGCCGCGGCCTCCTCGGCGTCGTCGCCCGCCGCGCGCGCCCCGCAGCACCGCCCCAGCACCACCAGCACCACCACCACCGTGAGTACCTCCCCTACACCCTCCAGGGTGGCGCCACTCCATTCACGCGGTGCGCCTTCCAGTGTCTAATCTGTGCCGTGCTGTGGGATTTCTCGGTTATACCGGGAAGAAGTGGCTAAATAGTGGACCTGATTGGTCGTTCGGGCTGAAGAACCGTTGGATAAGATGCTGTCTTGCGGGTGAAGTGACCTCCGACGTAATTTCATTGTGTGTTGTGTGGCGGCGCCCCTGGCATTGTTTCGTGGCCGCAATTAGGGAAGTCTTAACGACACCAACACCACCGTCGCTTCTTGTTCAGACACTGAATGCGGTTAGACAGTCTATTCACGTGGTAGTCACTTTTAGAGGTGTAACTACTCGGGAGCTGTGATCTCTGGGTTCTTCTACTCTGTTTCTTCAAGTGCTTGCCTTGACTTACTTGTGTTATCTTGTGTTGCACTGTGTTGTTTCATGGTTATCATTGTTTTTTCATGGTTATCATTGTTTTTTCATGGTTATCATTGTTTTTTCATGGTTATCATTGTTTTTTCATGGTTATCATTGTTTTTTCATGGTTATCATTGTTTTTTCATGGTTATCATTGTTTTTTCATGGTTATCATACTAGCGGTTTCAGCGTGGAACAACTCGGTCCTTTGGTCCATAGGTCCTTGTGCTCGGATTCCCTAGTGATCTTTAAAGTGACGCTCATGTCTTCAGGGGCGGATTAATATTTTTGCGGCCTGTAGGCACATCAAATTTGCCGCCCCCTGTTTAAAATTAATGTTACATTTCAAATTGTAACGTTTCGGTAACAATTCCTCATTAATTTAAACGTTTTAACTTTAAAAGTAAGATTATATTTCGCACATTGTTTTCATACATTAAATTTTTTTTGGATTAGCTAATTTTGGATATAAACTGTATCTTCATAGCAAGTAACGTTCAACATGATTAACGTTTCAACACTGAAACGTTAACATTAAAACGAAACTAAAACATGACAACTAGAATTGCAACATGTTTTCTTTCGTCAACGGGCCTTAGTTTCAGATTCATATACTTCTGAAATCATAAGGTATACTCTAATGAAGTAGACAAATAAATAGCTTGTATTAAATATTAATATGATATTTTTAAAATAAAAATATGATTTATGCTGTTATACTTTTTAGAGAACCAAAATTTGTTTTAGAAAATATCAAGAAAATTTTGCGCCTTTGAAAATTTGCCGCTCTTGAAAATGTGCCGCCGTAGGCACGTGCCTACTGTGCCTATGCGTAAATCCACCTCTGCATGTCTTGCGTGTTATGATGCGCTTTGGTATTCCGTGACAACAAAAAGTAGATGCTCGAAAAAGTACAACATCTCTGAATTTTGATCTTAGAGATTCACGAGTTAAAATATTCCCTCCCGAGCCTGAAAAGTCTTCCCTCGTGAATTTCCTTTTGTGTTGAGGTGACTCTGGCACTTTTGCAGTAATTATCTGGTGAGTATGGGAACTCTGCAGCGTCATCGGCAGCAACACCAACACAGTACGATTTACACACCTAATCCTCTGCGAAGTTTTCCTGTGCTCGTAAGACATCGTGAGTGATTGTAACAGAGTGCCCACATCTCGGACGTGATTTTCCTGTTTACTTTTTCTGATCTTTGAAATTATTCTGACATTAAGACGTGATGCGTAAAATTCCGATGTCTTACCGGTGTTTCTCTGTGTAATTCGGAGGTTACCTGATTTAATACTGGTTTCTTTGTTGATCAATTAGCTTTCTGATGTGACGGTGACTTACTTGTTGTGTGTTTCGCTGTGTTGTACTATATTATTTCGTAGTTATTACGAATATAGGTGGTTTAATCAAGGACCATCTCAGTCTTTGATCTGGAGGTCCTCGAGGAAATGTCTTCATGTGACCTTGGATATTTCAAGATTGATAACGTCTTTCTTAGTTGTATCGCGAAAAGTAAGGCGCTGTACCATCACTGTAATTATCACGACAGGGGTTTGAGCTTTTAACGTGTGGACAGGGGTAGGAGCTTTTAACTAACGTTGTTTTTCATCAGGAAACGTTCGTTCTAAAAACCTCTTCTGAGGCATGAGTATCCTCTTATGTTTTGCTTCTGTTTTGTTCGCGGATCTATCGTGTGTTTATAATGAACTTGACTGTCTAGAGCGGAATGAGTGTGAGTTATCGCACTTCATTGGTCCAATCTCGAATCCTGTCATGAACAGGGACATTTTTATGGTATCTTCTCCATACTGATTTGTTTTGTGTTGTTCTGTGATGACCCCGGAATTATTTCGAAGTGAGTCTGTTCGAGCATCAACCACCTCGATACCTTACTCAGTAGGTTATCGTGCTCTGATGTTGTTGTGAGTTTTACGTCCCCTCGATTTTTTACGTGTCGCGTTGCGGATGACCTTGCAAGGTGCTGACGTCACAATTAAGAACTCCTTATGTGTATCGAGTGAAAATGTCTGTTCAAAGTTCATGCCTACAAACTGAGTTACGAGACATTCTTCGTATGGGGCGTTATAAGTAATAATTTTCTAGAAAAGAACGCAAAACTAAATAAATAAAAAATACAACGCAATAAAAATTACATCACAAACCATCTTTTGTACAAATATCTCGTTGATGCGTGTTCCTTTTGTGTGTTCGTACAGTTTTAGCGTATGTTTATAGCCGATTCAAAGACTGTCTTTCTTCAGATCCGTAGATCTCGACCGGTTAGTCCTCGGGAGATGAAGAGGAAAGCATAAGAGGTTTGCTTTTGTTTAAATGATCAAGAATAAAGTTTACGACAAAGTGTCTAGAGACCATTTGTCGTTCCAGCATTATGCATGATCGTTGGATTGAGAGTCCTGTTTCAAAAGACGAATAAGGCAGCTATTGCGTAATAATGACCAACGTTACCTTTTCGAATTTTGTTGTTGCATTTTAAACAACTGTCTCAAATATAATTATAACTGAAATTATTTTGAATAATGTCATTTTCTTACACTTAAAATATAAGTATAATACTTTCAATATTCTTTTGCAACCTCAAAGCCCTGTACAACTACATATCCGTCTTGTAGGTTTGCTTAGTCATGAACTTTTTTTCAAAAGAAGATTGTTCTGTCATGGAGTGATGATATCATAGTGGTTTTTGTTCCCAGAGCTGTATCACGTTAACTCAGATACCGCGATGAAGTTAAGTTCTCTATCTCGTGATAGGGTACCGCAGCATTTTGAATGTTTTTCTGAACACTGGAGGAAGCTTTTCCTCATGATATTGTCACCATACTGAAATCAGGTTCTCAAACGAAGACTACACCATCTCAATAACTCCTCAAAACGTGAAATAAACACAAGGGAAGGTGCTATACCAATACTCTAGCATCTTTTCGTTCAAACAATATCAAGGGAAAATGTCAAGTAAGATTATATGTGCAAGTGCAAATCTGGAATTGTTATCATTGCAAATTCTGGAAAAATATTATTAATTCCAGTTTGTAGAGCGATCATAATACTAGAAATAAATGATCTCACCAATGTGTAATGAAAGAAAGAAATGTGAGCAACGTTTCCACGATACTGTGATTCATAATATTTAAATTTAGAGTTGCGAATTACTACAAAATCATTATTAAAATACTAACATTAACAGTATTGAATAACATTATATTTCAATCTCAATATTTATCACTAATTTGTAGAGAAGAGAATAAACAAAAGGAATAATTGAATCATAAATATTTTAGTTCAAATCATATTAGCATTAATTTTGGCAGTCTCTCCAACATAAATAGATTTGCTTGCCATCTATCATCCTCTCACTTTTACTGCATTTGTTAATCATTAGTTATATTATTGTATAAAAGTTCGTTCACGTGAAGAAAGTAAAATACATTTCCTGATGTGGTGTGTCGTAGAGAAAACTGTCACATTTCGTTATCTTTTATCAACAAATGATTTTCCGAACAATTTAAAAAAAGAGACAAAGAAAGAAGTATTTTAATGACAACGGTTTCGGTTATTGCTTCTAAACCATCCTGTGGTCATACCTCATTGGGTAAACGAAATAATTAGGTCGAGAGGTGTTGCAAATTTCTGGAAATTTCCACTTCGACACCCCAAAATCTTCCTCTTCCGGGAACGTGGGCCGATTTTCTGAAGCACTTCCTGTCAGCCCCTGCCCGTCGTCCCGCACGCTGTCATTATTCTGTGGTGGTGCGAGATGACATCTTCCTGGAAATGTCTCCAACGGATTGCAAGGCTTAAACTAAAGTTACTTAGGGTATTTGGCAATATACAATATGAACACGGAAATAATATACTGTAATATTTTTTGATGTACTCCAATCTAGATTATTTCGAAACATATGTATTATTTAAACAAATCACTACACATTAGTTACATTTTAATAATTCTGTTTATAACAGTCTTAGATAAGCAACGTTTCGAGGTTTGATCTCATCTTCAGGTTAAAAATAATGTAGGTTTTTAGATATTTAGTAATATACTAAATATTATGTACTGTATAAAAATCTATACGTACCAAGAGAGTTTTTAACACAAAGAATTATTAAAACGTAACAAATGTGGTGTTTTTTAATGCAAAATTTTCAAAATAATTTAGACTTTTTGTGTAGTACATCAAACAATTTATATGTCAGCCTAATACATGCCAAAATTCTCTAAGATATTATATTCATGAATGTTGCGGACAACTAAACATTTAACTTGAAAGTAAACTGTTGCTAGAATGCTCAATCTTCTCTAAGGGTGCACTCTTACACGGCATTTTAGTATATTAATATTTGTTAATACTTTTCACAAAAAATACTGTAGGAGCTCCGTTGTTTTGATCCAAAAGTGATTATCTATCTATATGTGATGTGAATTTTTACGGCTTAGTGGAGACACATTTATTTTGGGGAAGAGTGACGTATCGTCTGACGGTTATGTGAAAATATAAAAATGAAAATATCGTGAAATAAAAAATGAAACAAAAACATAATTCTATCTTTGAAAATAATTAATAAACAGAAATGTATTTAAATTTGTATACCAATTAATTATTTTTTTAAATTTGTTTTCATTTGAATAGGACAATACAAAGATTAGTATTTAATACCCTCGACATTTGTTAAAATTACTTATATCTACTTATAATTAACTTAAAATAATCTTACTAATAATCTTAAAATACAACTTACATTACTACTAAGTTGGTAGAGGTATCTTTATATAATATCTCTATTTGGTATACCAATTAATGTTGTGAGTATGTTTATTAAAATATTTGGTGCGGAAAAGTCAATTTTTTTAATTGAGAAAATGTGTGGCTTATCTTGATTTAAACAACAGTACACTTCGTAGAGGTTCAACATTTTTTCCCATTCTATTTTATGGATTTACACAACACAAATGAAGTATCCCGTGGTTTGAAAAGCTACTTCATCACAAGAACGTTCCAGGCGTCGAAACATCATTTCAAAACCATGTAGGAACGTATTGGATTATCAAAACAGATTGGGGACCATGTCCATGTATGTCACTGTATGTCACTCTGCTTTGACAACTAATGCGCAGAACTTCTCCTGAAATGAAAGACTCCTAGTTCAATGCATACAGTATGAAAACACAAACCCGCTGTCTCCGGGAGTGACGAGTTTGATGTGATGTTTGGTCTGATTGGCTGTTTTTGATAAATCATTCTCGTATGATGTGTAATAAAATGTCATTGATTCTGCTTCTGAAGTCTTTGAAAACAGATCACTAGTCCAACCAGCGCCCTACATTACTTGGAATTTTTAATTTGTCACATTATTGGTTTCCAGCATAAGAATCTCCTTTTAATCCCATACACGACCAAAAACAGGCATCTTAACAGTAATTATCTCTGAGTTGGTAATTTTCCAGAGTAAACCTGATTGGGAGAATAATTGTCGAAATATTTTATTTTAGAATGGTACATTACCATATATTTTTGGTATGACATGCGGTAACAATTTTTACATTTGAATAAATATTGAACCATCTAGCCATTTGAGTTGGAGAGTGTCTCATTTTATCGAAAACTAGTTTTCTATAACATCAATTTATCGTTGCCAATGACTTATTGTTATTTGGAATATTTGAAGAATTTAGTTTACCGATCCAAGCCGTAATTTTGTAATTTTTTTACCGGACAAAAAGCCAGGACTCTTTCACTCGACTCAAGTGTGTAATGAATACGACAAATTTCTCGCCCTTTGATAATTCAGTAATCTCAGGGTTGAAATTACTTTTTGAATATTTAACGACCAACATACTAACGGCGAAGACCGTTTAATTATCGCAAGGAACACAAGCGATGCTAGTTCTGCAACTATTCTATTTCCAGAACCGGCTTGTTTGTCGTGGTTCAGGGTGAGGCTATTCCATTAACGAATATATACAACAGATCAGCAATAAATGTTTCACCTTTTCCCCTCTTGTAAAAGTGCAGAAATATTTAATATGGTAAAAAGGCAAAAATACTACCATTCCAAATCATTTATCTCCCGATACCCACAAAGACTTCCTGAAACATTGTACATTGTAACAATGATACATTTACATTGTATCAATATCCCTAACTGTAATATGTTAATTGTAGTGTTCTGCCACCAGCTTGTATAAACCTACCTGCAGAAATATTAAATCTATCTATCTAAATCACCGTAAACTAGAATCAATCCACTCCCCCATTAATCAGTTCCACTTCCGAAAACATTAAATAAAAACGTTAAAAAGAATCATTTCTGAATTATGTCTCTGCAATATTTTTCACAAGTGTGGCCATCCTCAAATACTGTTAGCTAAAAGTTAAGCATTGTGTCTGTATATAAAATTGATTTTAAAATCCCTGAAAGGCATAACATACTGAACAGGCAGTAAATAAAATTTAAAAAAGAGATATAATATAAGTGTCATTTCTGAAGCGTCAGACTGTTATAGGATCAAACAATCGTTATTCGGCATGTTGGAAAAGGTATTAAATATCTTCGCTTATAGCTGTAACATCGATGTTTTTAATACATGAAAGAAATCATTGTAACATTTATTCTCACACGGCTCAACATGCGCAATCACCGGACTTCAAATTATTTCGAAGAACTGGTTAAAATGTGAAGGGGGTGTTAGAGCTTCAACCCGTTGTAGTATTTAGGTCGATGAACAGAACTTACCAACCGAGTAAGTCATACGTGTTATCGTCACGTGCGTTCAATAATTTTCGTAATATAACTTTCCTGTAAAAAAATCATATAAACAAGAAATATTCCTTGTAATAAAACACGGAAGAGGTAGCTCAGGGCATCAATGTGAATGACCAGGCCTCTGACCGGGAGGTCCTAGGTTCGAATCCCGAGTGTGGCAAGATATTCGACACTATCTAGACAGCTGGTCGGGTAGTGTCGCTGTCTGGAGGATAATTCTATAGGCCGGCTGCCATTCATAATGCTGGCTGCGGATCAGAATCGATATTTTCCGTTTTGTTCCGATCAACACTAGGCGAATGCCGGAGAAGTACCCTAACAAACGGGCCACGGACAGCGAGCGATCTTCTCTTCTTCTTCTTGAATTGAATTGCATTGAATTGAATTGAATTTGCCTTATTTTTACGTGGCGAGACTCGGGCCACCGCTCTTCCGTCTGACCACGCAAATTTCGCTACGCTCCTTTCTTCAACTAGCAGAGAAAGGAGGTATTTCTTGGGCGAGAAACAGGCGATTTGAATTTAGCTCAGAGGCGTCATTTAGGCTTGAGAATCTTTTACATGCAAGTAAATCTACTAACATGGGACAGCCGGCTTTACTTCCCCTCCGAAGGAAGGCGTTCGAAGTATTTTCTCGCCCTTAAAAATCCACGGCTTCGATCGGGAACTTGGGTACAACAGTGCGGTACGCTAACCGTTACACCATCGCCGCCGCCATCTTCCTTGTCCTCTCTTCACTTCTTAATTAAACACACTAACACTTACGTGCCCTCCACTACCAAACGTGATGGGAGACCAGTCGCAAACTTAGAGCGTGTCGTGCCTGAGGCGGTGGGCCGCTTGTGGGAGATACCTGACTGAGGGAAAAATTCTGAACGCCGAGATGTAGGTCGGCGCCGGTCGGATCTGGACATCCAGCGGGGGAATAGCACAGCCACCCATCGAGCAAAAACGTGCACTACACTTACGGGACTAAAGACCTTAGCAGCTGATGCGCCCGGAATCACTAATCAATGAAATCGAATTACTCATACGCCATTTTTACTTAGAAATAATTTGGTTTGATTGTTCTTAAGAGGCAACTGTCTATTAAATTTTGAACGTTGCTAAGAATGGCTTTTTGTTCCTCTGATGGTGTAAAGTCGATATAACAGTAAATTTGTACGCTGAAAATTATCGCACCTTGCCTCGTGAACAAAGGGGGGAAAGTGATTACGTAACGAACAGGTTATTATAACGCAATATCATATCTATAAACGTAATACCACAAAATATTAGTGTGAAAATACACCGTAATAAAGAAGTAATTACAACGTTGACGGAAACAGGATATAGGAATACATACGACAGTGAACATTGAGCAATTAGAAAACAACATGAGAGTCAGCCCGAAACGATACTAATTGTGTGAAACACAATAGTGGGTTAAGTATGCCCTATTTGCGGCACTTGTTAGTTTTGTTTACCACCTAACTTTACTAATGTTTTAAAAAAAGTTCATATTATGAGGACCGCTTTCACAAATTACTAATAAGAACAACCACCTAATTTGCTTCATATTTTTCTGTTCTTGTAGGTTCTTGATATAGTTTCTTTTCAGAATGTTTTGAGAAATTCTTGGCGCCTGAATCACTAATTTGGATTTTTCTATCGCCGATATACTGCGACGAAGGAAACTCCGGACTGAATTTCAACGTTACCAGTCCATTTTCAGTACTGTACAATTGGTATGTTCCATCGAATAGCAATTTGTTTTAGTGGAAATTGTGAAAAAACAATTCTGATTACGTAACGTTGGTTCTAGAAAGTTTCTTCTGCTAGTAGCATAGTACCGTGTAATTTCCTTTCTTCACAATGAGGCTTTTATTATCTTATGGTTCGATTCGCCTTGACTTTCGGATCAATATGAAACACGTCCTTCATTTGCCTCTCGTGGTTACGGAAGGTAAAGTTCACTACGAATACAATCAATTTTCTTGAACTAAAGACACTAGACTATATGACAATAACTGCTTCGTACGGTACACAAACATAAAATTGCCATATCTACACACTGCAAAAACGAGGAAGCAGGATTCTTTGCTGTTTCTGCCTCGTTAACAATAATTAGTTTGCAAGAGAGTACTGAGAAATTATTTACTATAGATTTTACTAATTTCGTTATTAACAAAAATAATTCAATATGTTAATTATTAACGTTATTTACACCCAATATTACTCAGGAAATAAAAATACATGTTATCTTCCGCATAAATGAAACATTCTTTATTATAATATATAAGAAGTCAAGTCGCGTAGCTCCTCCTTCGGAGAATAGCACTGGGTACGTCAGCACTAAAATTGACTGTGTACGTCAGTACTTTCTGTACCTCAGTATTCAAATGGACATACATTCAAAAATATAGTTTATACGTATTTCCCGTATTAACAAAGGCCATTCAGTTGTCAGTTCTTAACGTTATTAACACAATATAACTCAGTAAATAAAAATTAATTAAATCTTCAGCGTAAATGAAGCATTCATTATTATAATATATAGGAAAACATCAAGTCGCCTGGACACTGAACCTGTAGACTCCTCCCTGTCCTTCCGAGAAAAATACTTGATACGTCTACTCTCAAATGGACTGTGCTCGTCAATACTCTGTGTACGTCAGTACTCATATGGACATTTCATAGTTTAGATGTCAACAAATTCGCGCATTTTGAAGTGCTTGTGTTGTAATAGGACTGAAAGAAAACTAAGTTTGAAAGTGTTAGGTTATAGTTAGGGAAGCGATGATGACCGTTCTTTTAATGAGTGTCATTTCTGTAGTTTTCGTCTCAGTAATTTAGCTTCACCTTTTGGCGGCTTCCCACAACTTGTTATTTATGTACCAAGGCTAAAAAGTAAATTATTTTTGGGACGAGACGATGGGTAACGTTGCAGAGTTTAGCAAAAATGAGAAACCGAAAAACATTACTTTCTGACCGTACGCATTCGAGGTATTTGAAAAGACATGTCTATTTGTAGTTGTGTATTAAAGAATGTTGTTTATTTAAGAAGTTATAATCATATGGAAATAAGTATCGTAGATAGCATAGTAGCAGAAGTAGGAAATATGTATGATGCATTTTCTGTAATTAAGAATTATGTAATTAACTTTCACTTTTAAATTTAAACCAGCTTGTTACAGTAAGTAAATGTTTACATGAAGTTAAAAATGTTTCTTTTGTACTTCAAAATCATAAGTTGTAAAAAATTTCGTTTGATAATTCAGTGGCCACTGTTAAGGAAATATTATTTTCATAACGGTATGATAGATATGTCCAGAAATTGGAAAGTCTCACAAAGTAAGTAAGTTACTATGAAGTTTATGAACTCTGTATTCCTCTTAAAAGTGTTATTTTAGAATTGACTTGAGTGTATTTTTTCCCTTATTTTACAATAAGAATATGAACCTACGTTTCCACGAAAAGTTTCAAAACATTGCCCTTGCAAATGATGCTTGGCAAAAGACTACTTCAATATAGCATTTTAATGAAGAGAGAGAGAGATGACTTCTTGGCTGTCCGAGTGATAGCGCGTGGTTGGCTGAGGTCACATCGTAGGGTTCGTCAGTATGGTGAGGTACATTTTAAGGAAGATTTAATTTTCTACTAAAACCGTAACTGGTGTTTAAGATATAATTTTTTCACATACTACGGTATTTTTATTGTATTATTACATGCATCTGCCAATTTTTTTTTTAAAAAATCCGCTCATTGGTCGTATTTGAACCCACTACACGGAATCCGTAGTGAGTTGTTAATTGGAACCCAATATTGTAGTAAAAGCGATTCATCTAAAAAAATAAAGGAAGGTATGAACTTCGTATGAACTTTACCTATTGTACTGTTCTGAGATTGTGTGATTGTGCAATTGTGTGCTTGTGTAATTGTGCAATTGTGTGCTTGTGTAATTGTGCAATTGTGTGCTTGTGTGATTGTGCAGTTGTGTGATTGTGCAGTTGTGTGCTTGTGTGATTGTGCAGTTGTGTGCTTGTGTGATTGTACAATTGTTTGCTTGTGTGATTGTGCAGTTGTGTGATTGTTTGCTTGTGTGATTGTGCAGTTGTTTGCTTGTGTGATTGTGCAGTTGTTTGCTTGTGTGATTGTGCAGTTGTTTGCTTGTGTGATTGTGCAGTTGTGTGCTTGTGTGATTGTGCAATTGTGTGATTGTGCAGTTGTGTGCTTGTGTGATTGTGCAATTGTGTGATTGTGCAATTGTGTGATTGTGCAATTGTGTGATTGTGCAATTGTGTGATTGTGCAATTGTGTGATTGTGCAATTGTGTGATTGTGCAATTGTGTGATTGTGCAATTGTGTGATTGTGCAATTGTGTGATTGTGCAATTGTGTGATTGTGCAATTGTGTGATTGTGCAATTGTGTGATTGTGCAATTGTGTGATTGTGCAATTGTGTGATTGTGCAATTGTGTGATTGTGCAATTGTGTGATTGTGCAATTGTGTGATTGTGCAATTGTGTGATTGTGCAATTGTGTGATTGTGCAATTGTGTGATTGTGCAATTGTGTGATTGTGCAATTGTGTGATTGTGCAATTGTGTGATTGTGCAATTGTGTGATTGTGCAATTGTGTGATTGTGCAATTGTGTGATTGTGCAATTGTGTGATTGTGCAATTGTGTGATTGTGCAATTGTGTGATTGTGCAATTGTGTGATTGTGCAATTGTGTGATTGTGCAATTGTGTGATTGTGCAATTGTGTGATTGTGCAATTGTGTGATTGTGCAATTGTGTGATTGTGCAATTGTGTGATTGTGCAATTGTGTGATTGTGCAATTGTGTGATTGTGCAATTGTGTGATTGTGCAATTGTGTGATTGTGCAATTGTGTGATTGTGCAATTGTGTGATTGTGCAATTGTGTGATTGTGCAATTGTGTGATTGTGCAATTGTGTGATTGTGCAATTGTGTGATTGTGCAATTGTGTGATTGTGCAATTGTGTGATCGTGCAATTGTGTGATCGTGCAATTGTGTGATTGTGCAATTGTGTGATTGTGCAATTGTGTGATTGTGCAATTGTGTGATTGTGCAATTGTGTGATTGTGTGATTGCGTAATTGTGTGTTTGTGTGCTGTGTGTTTGTGTGCTTGTGACATTGTGCCATTGCACGCTCGTGCGGTTGTGCGAGAGTGCGATTATGCGCGTTTGCGATATTGCCCTTGTTGCCGTGCGAGGGTGTGTCTTTGGATGCTAGTATGTGCGTGTGCGTGTGCGTGTGTGTGTGTGTGTGTGTGTGTGTGTGTGTGTGTGTGTGTGCTTTCCTTCCTCGTTGGCGGGCGAAGCATCGCTGCTGTTCGTCTCCACGCGCGCTCCTCATTTATTTTCAGAGGGATCTAATCGATCGTCGGCGGACGGCCATAAAGCATGCCACACGACTGGACGCGATTGAACGGAACCAGAACGGGCGAAATGATAAGCGAGCGCGTAAACTAGAACGTCAAAACCGAGAGCAGGATAAACCAAAGGATTATGAGGATGGAAGCTTCGACGGCCCCTTCCGAACATATAGGAATAGAAGTGTAGACCTTAGATTAAATTAGAAACTATTGTACTGGAATACTTTGTCCTTCTTACCGAGTTGTTTAGAACGACGTTGTGGAATGGTTGCAGTCGTTTGTGTACAAAATCTTTTTTAAGTGTAGAAAACGAAATAATTTGTTGAATAGACTACAAGTAATTCGGTCTACTTTACACTCTGTGTTGAAGGCGGCACCTGTATGGGTTTTGAAAATTCCTTATTGTACAGTAACAACTAATTGAGCAAGAAAAAAGATATATTGTATAACTTTGTACATATTTTGACTGACTACATATTTTCAATCAATGTATATATCGGCCACAGAACGTAAGGGCATATCAAACAAAATTACCATTCTCTATTTCTGCCTTAATTTGTGTCTTTGCCTATTATATCTTACGAAAGAAGTTGGTTTTCGATATTTTAGTGGCTAAAACTATATAATTCATAATGAGATTTATTAATTTGCTTAATGAAGGTTTACCAGTGACCAGGTGAGGGCAAGAGAATTTGGAAACCGTTTCCAAATGAGTTTTCAATTTACTTAAACAGGGAGCAATGAAGCACATAATCTCGCAATTATTATTATTATTATTATTATTATTATTATTATTATTATTAATATTATTGTTGTTATTGTTATTGTTATTGTTATTATTACTACTATTATTTTATTATTATATTTTTGTTTACTTTCCGAAAGAATGGATAAAAAATCAACCGATTATTTAATGCAACCAATCAACTAATTGTTCAATGCAAGTATTCGCTTCACGCAGGTATTAACTTATATCTCGCAGTTTTAAAAACAATGCGGCTGTGGAGCCAACTGAATTATTTCATTGCGCGGATATCAATGATATCAATTTCAACCTTTCACATAATTAAATTATTAATAGAAATTTTATTTTAATTGTACTGGTCTGTTGTTCAATCAACAAAAAATGTTGACGTTATGCCTAGCCAAAATACTCTCTATATGAAAGCAATAGTTTTTCGTTCCGAGGAATATTTCACTTGTTGAAAGTTTCTTGCCTGAACATTATTTTTATTTTTATGTACGCTTTCATGAATTTCATATTTATCTTACTCTTTTTCTAAATTAATAGTGAACTTTTGTCTTCGATATCTATCTCTGACTGTCGGAAGTTGTCAATGCAGTAAAAGTACTGAAAGTTTTATAGCCCTCACTCTTGGCGGAAGAAATCTTTCAATTTTGTATTTTTTTCGTGAGAGATCAAAACATTTCTAAAACTTAATGCAAAAGTAGTTTTGAATACTTTTTTTTATCGCTTGTTAGTTATTTTCTGAAAGTGTCATGCTATAGTGAAAAAAAAATACATCTTTGAATGTTCCGTTCTTAGAAGATTTTTTTCTTTTATTGAAACGTTTGGGATGAAATAAAGCTGAATGACCTACTCTGATCACAAAGCCCATATTTGCTTTTCTTTTATCTCGTAGCAATTTATTTTGTGCAAGGACTAACATCCAAAGACATTGTAGTAATATTATAGTAAAATAAAATAATGTTTTTAATTATTTCTGATATTTTTTCAGTCCTGAGAATTGTAAAATATTTTACCCAGAAACACATCTATCTGTATTTTTTCTTAATATTCAAAAGTTTCTCTACGGTAGATAATAAAAAAATTTCATTCATTTCTGTTCTCCTTTCAGAATTAAATAACACTGCTTCCATATAGACAGCAATATATCGTAGACTTATGAATTAAATGCAGAAAAATTAAAGGATCTTATAAGATCAAGAAGGATTTTCTTATCCGTTGTACATTTCTAGGCGTAGTTTTTTAATACCAGATGCACACTTCATTTCATGGATTAGGCAGGGCTGCTGGTGCCGGAAACCATCTTCTCGGACGGCCGATACTCATTTGGCCGTCTGATTTGTAGTCCCCTGCCAGTCGAGGAATTCGGCTTCTGATCATTCGCTCCAGACGTCTGCATCACCTCATTTTAGTGTTATTTATCTTCTTCTCAAGACTACCTCTTATTCTTCACCTGCTTCTTCACTCCTCATTTTGTCATCTACGGTACACCCTTTTACAGCACTAAGAAATCTACTTTCTGTGGCTCTCACTCTATTTATTTCACTTTTTGAGAAGGTCCAGGTCTCTCTACCATGCAACAATACTGGAACTGCCATCGTCTTATAAAACTTAAGTCTGGTTTGTTTTATTGTTTTATGTTTGAGCTCTATGACTTGTACTACAAATATATTTTAATTTGTTTGTGACATGGTTATCAAATACAAAAGAGACTACACATCCCTAGTAATTAGTACTGGAAATATGCTCTGCAGTCGTCCCATTCAGTATTATTTTTGCAACATACTGCTATACATATTTCAAAACAGAAAAGACGCAGTTTATAACGGGGCGATGGTGTTACGGTTAGCGTACCGGATTGTTATACCCAAGCTCGTGGGTTCAAACCCGATCGACGCCTTCTTTCGGAGGGGAAGTAAAGCCGGCTGTCCCATGTTAGTAGATTAACTTGCATGTAAAAAACCCTCAAGCCTAAACTACGCCTCTGAGCTAAATTCAAATCGCCTGTTTCTCGCCCAAGAAATACCTCCTTTCTCTGCTAGTTGATGAAAGGAGCGTAGCGAAATTTGCGTGGTCAGACGGAAGAGCGGGCCTGATGGCCCGAGTCTCGCCACGTAAAATAAGGCAAATTCAATTCAATTCAATTCAATAACCAAACAGTGTGGAGCGTTTACACAATTTGTTTACTGGTATCTCTATATATTGTGTTTTCTCTAATTTCAGCGTTCCTCGCCTTAATACGTAACATTTATGAATAGTATGAATAAGAAAATATTTTCTTATGTGAAATTGTAAAAAGATGAACGAGTTTTCCTTTGAGTTAAATTTTTGAATCTGCTTTTGTTAATGCCACCTTTTAAACAAGATTTATGTTATGCTTCGCTTGTGAATGAAACAGTGGTTTATTATACCGAATCATTGTTTCACTATAGTTATCAATGTCTTGCAACACTTATCAAAGGTTAGTTATTATCACAACGAAGATAAGATGGTAATGCCGATCAGTTTATCAAAGATGTAAAATACATTTCAGTTATTTTAAAAACTTGCAATGGGAATGCGAAACAAAAGGAATGAAACAAAAGTGAAGTTGGAGAAAATGCATTACGACAAATTTCAACAGATCCTCGGCTTTGATTTTAGACTTTTTGATGCGAGTAGTAATGTTTGTAAGTGCTGAAAATGGAAGAAGAGATTGTACAAAAATTATCATGGACATGTGCATATCATGATTAATTAATTAATTTATTTCATAGTATATTATATGGATACATAACATACATAACAATACTTGTCAAAATATGTTTTTAAAAATACAAATAAAAATAATTTGAATTAAATCAATGTTTACTTTATAATGAAAAATATGGAACGCGTTTAGTTTTAAAAGCCGTGTTGTGAAGTACCGGCTCTTTTATCCTAGCGAATGAGCAAAATGTGCTGTGGAAGGGGGTCGAAAATCTGACGACAAAGAAGACAAAATTCGAATTAAGTAGGTGTCCTTTCTTAGCCAACTGACAGTAAAAATGTCATGTTTATAGCAGGAATACGTTTCTAAAAAATATTTTTAGGAACTAGCTTCTAGTATTTTATGGAAGAAACTGCATATTACAAGTTCAGTGTCCCTGGAAATTACCTAGAAAAGGGATTCTAATAATAAAATAACCATATTTCTTTACAAAATATTACAATGCATGCTCTTGGATGGGTGTTATATTACATTAAGATATCTCATTGAATTAGTCGTCCAATTAAAATAAAATATTTTCATTCAATTTGTGATGATCTACACGTTGTATTTCACAAACTATCAATTTGAAAGGAAATGTTGATTATATATTTTAATTAAACATTGAACAAACTTTCATTATCTATGACTCACAGTTCGATAGAGACCTCAGTTTTCAGGCTGATCTTATTGATGAAGAGGTGGAGTATATTGATGAATATTTGGAGGACACTGTTGTCATTCTGTTCGTTTTTCTTGGTCAAGTGGTGAAGTGTCATTTTCTTGACATGGTAAATACTTTATCTTCACAAATGTTTGGCCGATAATCTTAAGATTTTCTTGAAAGCGTTGGAAATTCCAATATCTGAAACATGCATTGCATTAAATTTGCCAGGGACCCACACTACCTATGTATACAACGTTATTTACTTAATAATAATAAATTAGTTATTTATTTAATAATAAATAAATGAGTATAATTTAGCCATAGTGGTTGCAGAAATTGGTAACAAAGGTTTTCAAACAGTCAGCATTAAGATCATCTATCTTCCAATCATCAACTATTGCATCTTATAGTGTGTTTAGAGTTCTGACTCATTTTAGCATTAAAATATTCTAACACATAATTCGAAAGTAAATAAAACTAAATAAGTATTGGCGTGACGTTATTTAACTATACAATATGGGAAAACTTATGGATGTGCAATGTAGGGAAATCACTCATCAATCATCTCTCTTTGGAGTAAAGCATGGAATGTTCTTTTTGAACTGCTTTTGACCTTGTATCCAACTCGCGGTATCGAATCACCCCATTTTGCAGTAACTCATAAAGTTTTGTAAAGTTTGAAAGTTTTGTAAACACTCTTAAAGTATTGTAAAGCACTATTATGCCACTTTGCAATGTGAACTCTCTATTATAAACTTTGACGACTCTTCAGTTGCGAGATAAATTAAGGAAAATTCATTTTATGATTCCAAATGCAATCCGTATTACGATTTTGAAACAAAGTTGTTGGTTATCGGTCGGCGTATTTATTTCTTTTTTTAATATATCTTTATTAGTGAACGAATGTACATAGTTCAGTATTATGTATACTACATCATATGTATTTTTATGACTTATATTTAACTTAAATGCTAATCTTACAACTAATTCTAAGTACACATGAATAGGAAACTCACAGAGCACCTATGCGATTAATTGAGTTCTGAAAATATGCTGAGGAATGAATCTAATGAATATCTATTTTTTATTCTTGATGCGAGCTGGTAGGTGGTGGCTAGGCCGTAATGGGTGGCTTGGGTTATTGTGTTTATTTTGGAGAAGAAATTGTTAGATAGGAGCGTATTTATGTCGTGTATAACCGATAGTGTTGTATCTTGTACTAGTTATCTGGGTGTAATCCCTTCCGTTTCTGTGTTGCAACTGCAAAGTGGTATCCAAAACCCTAGCGAATGGTGTATTCGAACCGACCTATTACTTTCCATACAGCGTGCTGAGTACCAGTTTGTTTTCATTCCAATATGTTGCCATTTTAAAATTCTTTTCATTGCGTCTATCTTTTGAATCGAAAAAAAAATCGAAATCTGAAATGGGCGTAAATGTAAAATAAATCACAAAATTGTATTTGATGATTATATTTTAACATGCATCTAATGGCAAATATTATAGGACTAGTTCATTTAACTTCGTATGAGAGTGGACTGCAGCACAGCTGATCACAATTCATCCAGTCTTTTTGAATGGGATGCTGCCATCCGCTTTAGTTAACGCTTCTTGCACATCAAAGGAAGCTAGCCCTTTGTGTTTTCAGCATACCACCTGCATCAAGCGACTTCGCCTGACTGATTCTCGCAGGACACAGGTGCAACTAATGCACTTCTTTGTAGCCCTGATCATCCCTAGTAAATTCAAATCATTTTGCATAGAAAGTAGAGAATTACATACAATTTATGCGTTCAGCTACTGGTAAAAGAAAAAAAAGAACGTGTTTATATTCACTTTTCAGAATTGGGGGTAAAATAGTTTTAAATATTTTACCTAAAAAAATATTTTACTAATATTTTTAATTGATGAACAGGGAAGTCTCTCAGAAAGAAAAATAAAGTTGGCAAATTTATTATTCTTTGGACTTCTGTTTGATCTTTAACTTCTCCTGTACGGTAAAAGAATCCAAAAGCACAACGCAGCATGCGCTTAGAAGCTTATGAGAAGCAGAAAGGCGCCGTCTTCCGTCTTAGCCTGTCACGTGAATTCTCTCGGTGAATTCGAATCCTCTCGGCGACAAGAATCTTTTCTGCTCCGCCAAGTCTTCCACGTTTACCCCCGTCTCCACCACCTCCCCCCCGCTTCGTGCTCTACACGATCCCACTCGAACCCTTACCATCCCCCTCCCGCAGCGTCCCACCCACTCTCCCGGCCAGAGGCACGCACCACCTTCTCTGGCCCTGCCTTGCTGCTTTCCATTTGACGACATCCCCCTCACGCCAATGCGCACCCCACCCGTTCAAGTCCGCCCGTTCAGGCCCCTCCGTTCAGGCCCGTCCGTTCGGCCCCCGCCCTTTCAGCCCCCGCCTTTTCAGCTGCCGCCTTTTCAGCCCTGCTCGTTCAGCCCCCCTCCCGTTCAGCCCCCCCTTCCGTTCAGCCCCCCCTTCCGTTCAGCCCCCCTTCCGTTCAGCCCCCTCCCGTTCAGCTCCCTCTCCCGTTCAGCTCCCTCTCCCGTTCAGCTCCCTCTCCCGTTCAGCTCCCTCTCCCGTTCAGCTCCCTCTCCCGTTCAGCTCCCTCTCCCGTTCAGCTCCCTCTCCCGTTCAGCCCCCTTTCCCGTTCAGCCCCCTCTCCCGTTCAGCCCCCTCTCCCGTTCAGCCCCCTCTCCCGTTCAGCCCCCTCTCCCGTTCAGCCCCCTCTCCCGTTCAGCCCCTCTCCCGTTCAGCCCCCTCTCCGGTTCAGCCCCCTCTCCCGTTCAGCCCCCTCTCCCGTTCAGCCCCCTCTCCCGTTCAGCCCCCTCTCCCGTTCAGCCCCCTCTCCCGTTCAGCCCCCTCTCCCGTTCAGCCCCCTCTCCCGTTCAGCCCCCTCTCCCGTTCAGCCCCCTCTCCCGTTCAGCCCCCTCTCCCGTTCAGCCCCCTCTCCCGTTCAGCCCCCTCTCCCGTTCAGCCCCCTCTCCCGTTCAGCCCCCTCTCCCGTTCAGCCCCCTCTCCCGTTCAGCCCCCTCTCCCGTTCAGCCCCCTCTCCCGTTCAGCCCCCTCTCCCGTTCAGCCCCCTCTCCCGTTCAGCCCCCTCTCCCGTTCAGCCCCCTCTCCCGTTCAGCCCCCTCTCCCGTTCAGCCCCCTCTCCCGTTCAGCCCCCTCTCCCGTTCAGCCCCCTCTCCCGTTCAGCCCCCTCTCCCGTTCAGCCCCCTCTCCCGTTCAGCCCCCTCTCCCGTTCAGCCCCCTCTCCCGTTCAGCCCCCTCTCCCGTTCAGCCCCCTCTCCCGTTCAGCCCCCTCTCCCGTTCAGCCCCCTCTCCCGTTCAGCCCCCTCTCCCGTTCAGCCCCCTCTCCCGTTCAGCCCCCTCTCCCGTTCAGCCCCCTCTCCCGTTCAGCCCCCTCTCCCGTTCAGCCCCCTCTCCCGTTCAGCCCCCTCTCCCGTTCAGCCCCCTCTCCCGTTCAGCCCCCTCTCCCGTTCAGCCCCCTCTCCCGTTCAGCCCCCTCTCCCGTTCAGCCCCCTCTCCCGTTCAGCCCCCTCTCCCGTTCAGCCCCCTCTCCCGTTCAGCCCCCTCTCCCGTTCAGCCCCCTCTCCCGTTCAGCCCCCTCTCCCGTTCAGCCCCCCTCTCCCGTTCAGCCCCCCTCTCCCGTTCAGCCCCCCTCTCCCGTTCAGCCCCCCTCTCCCGTTCAGCCCCCCTCTCCCGTTCAGCCCCCCTCTCCCGTTCAGCCCCCCTCTCCCGTTCAGCCCCCCTCTCCCGTTCAGCCCCCCTCTCCCGTTCAGCCCCCCTCTCCCGTTCAGCCCCCCTCTCCCGTTCAGCCCCCCTCTCCCGTTCAGCCCCCCTCTCCCGTTCAGCCCCCCTCTCCCGTTCAGCCCCCCTCTCCCGTTCAGCCCCCCTCTCCCGTTCAGCCCCCCTCTCCCGTTCAGCCCCCCTCTCCCGTTCAGCCCCCCTCTCCCGTTCAGCCCCCCTCTCCCGTTCAGCCCCCCTCTCCCGTTCAGCCCCCCTCTCCCGTTCAGCCCCCCTCTCCCGTTCAGCCCCCCTCTCCCGTTCAGCCCCCCTCTCCCGTTCAGCCCCCCTCTCCCGTTCAGCCCCCCTCTCCCGTTCAGCCCCCCTCTCCCGTTCAGCCCCCCTCTCCCGTTCAGCCCCCCTCTCCCGTTCAGCCCCCCTCTCCCGTTCAGCCCCCCTCTCCCGTTCAGCCCCCCTCTCCCGTTCAGCCCCCCTCTCCCGTTCAGCCCCCCTCTCCCGTTCAGCCCCCCTCTCCCGTTCAGCCCCCCTCTCCCGTTCAGCCCCCCTCTCCCGTTCAGCCCCCCTCTCCCGTTCAGCCCCCCTCTCCCGTTCAGCCCCCCTCTCCCGTTCAGCCCCCCTCTCCCGTTCAGCCCCCCTCTCCCGTTCAGCCCCCCTCTCCCGTTCAGCCCCCCTCTCCCGTTCAGCCCCCCTCTCCCGTTCAGCCCCCCTCTCCCGTTCAGCCCCCCTCTCCCGTTCAGCCCCCCTCTCCCGTTCAGCCCCCCTCTCCCGTTCAGCCCCCCTCTCCCGTTCAGCCCCCCTCTCCCGTTCAGCCCCCCTCTCCCGTTCAGCCCCCCTCTCCCGTTCAGCCCCCCTCTCCCGTTCAGCCCCCCTCTCCCGTTCAGCCCCCCTCTCCCGTTCAGCCCCCCTCTCCCGTTCAGCCCCCCTCTCCCGTTCAGCCCCCCTCTCCCGTTCAGCCCCCCTCTCCCGTTCAGCCCCCCTCTCCCGTTCAGCCCCCCTCTCCCGTTCAGCCCCCCCTCTCCCGTTCAGCCCCCCTCTCCCGTTCAGCCCCCCTCTCCCGTTCAGCCCCCCTCTCCCGTTCAGCCCCCCTCTCCCGTTCAGCCCCCCTCTCCCGTTCAGCCCCCCTCTCCCGTTCAGCCCCCCTCTCCCGTTCAGCCCCCCTCTCCCGTTCAGCCCCCCTCTCCCGTTCAGCCCCCCTCTCCCGTTCAGGCCCCCCTCTCCCGTTCAGGCCCCCCTCTCCCGTTCAGGCCCCCCTCTCCCGTTCAGGCCCCCCTCTCCCGTTCAGCGCCCCCCTCTCCCGTTCAGCCCCCCCTCTCCCGTTCAGCCCCCCCTTCTCCCGTTCAGCCCCCCCTCTCCCGGTCAGCCCCCCCTCTCCCGTTCAGCCCCCCCTCTCCCGTTCAGCCCCCCCTCTCCCGTTCAGCCCCCCCTCTCCCGTTCGGCCCCCCCTCTCCCGTTCAGCCCCCCTCTCCCGTTCAGCCCCCCTCTCCCGTTCAGCCCCCCTCTCCCGTTCAGCCCCCCCTCTCCCGTTCAGCCCTCCCTCCCCCGTCCAGACCCCCCCGCCCTTTCAGCCCCCCCCCGCCTGTTCAGCTCCCCCGCCCGTTCAGCCCCCTCCCTCGCCCGTTCGGCCCACGCCCGTTCATTCCGACCCGTCTCCCCCCTTCCCCCCCGTGAGATCTGGTACATGCGTGTCTGTAGCACGAGCGGAAATCGAGAATCGCACGGAGACTTTGCGGAAAAACCTTCGACGGAGCCACCGGAGATACACAAAGACCGCCACACGAAGCACAGTGGAGCACTGAGCTAGAGAGTTGGTTAAAATCATTTGTGAAATGTTGCTATAAAATGCTGTGTTTAGTGAAAAACATAAAAAAACAAGCCGTAATTGCCTAAATTTGGGTAATATAGACACAATACAAAAATATGAAAAAAGGCAGATATTATAACGTTCTTCTTTTGAAAACACACTTTGCAAACTAACTTCTATTTTATTACCATTTTTGAAAAGTATATTACTTCTCATAGATTTATTAAACTTTCTGAAAATTAATTGATATTAAGAAACTATCTGATCAACAAAACGACTCTTGTGTAAGTGATTTATCTAAATTGTGAAGTCAATAACTAAACATGGTTGAATATAACGTAAACGGAATTTAAGATACTAATGTGGAAAAAAGAATTAGCATACAACTAATTACACATTTCATTGAAACCGATTCATTAAAAAAGGCTATAATTTTAAGAATATTTGATTCTCTTGACGGTGAACCATTATAATAGAGAGAGAAAGTTACAACCATTGACATCTATTTAGCAAAAACAAGAAAGGTGTGTAATGAGGCATCAAGTGATGCAATGGTGTCACAAAAAGCTGTTTTGTAGAAAAAGATGTACTATAATATTCAATTTATATAATGTAGAATAGTTGCGAGAGTGGATATGAATACTGGGATTTTCTTCTGTATTATTAATATTCTGGAGAAGATGAATTGCAATTTCGAAATGTGGTGAAGTAAAACGTGCTATTACTTTTGTCTTCTCCCAATGATTACGAATAAAAAATTAGACTGAATCAAGAAAGTAATCGGTAAGACACTCATCATTTAAGAATCAAAATTCTTAAACATTCAAAAAAAGGCGAAGAAAAATAAATTCTTTATTTTTATTTGTGCAACTTTTGCCAAATGTAGCATAGATAAACGATTTTTATGTTACTTTCAAGATAGGTTACGTTGACTTCATTTTATTTAACAGACAATTCAATTCCAAATAATTACATTTTGGAGTTGAGCAACGTGACGATCTTAGAAATCAGGACATTTTTCAAGTGTGCTGTATCTCGAGAGTAAAGACTAATTTTTCAACTCTACATGATTTCACAATCCGAAATCCAGCTCACCTGAGTAAAGACTCTCCTATGTTTATGTTCAAAACATTGTTCTATTCAAATTTGTAAAGAGTATACTATGTAATGTAATTTGCTGTTAAATCTAGCAAGGTCACCATAACGTATCTTTTGAAAAAAAAATAATAGATGTTTGGCCGGCGTCTCTGGTCGTTGCCTCCATCGTGCTAAGGCGGGGGAGGAGGCAGGTAGGGACGGGGGCGCGGTCAGGTCTTTCAGCGACATCTTTCGGCGGAATTCCGGTGCAGAGGGTGGAGCGGAAACGTCAGACAATTTGTCGTCGTTGCGTTGGCGGCACTGCGCGCTCTACGGAGCCGCCTTGGTGGAGCTCATCTGCCTCGACGCGTTCCTTTTGGGCGGGTTTTCAAAGCAGCCTCTAAGAAGATTTTCGCGGGAACGGAGACTAAAGCTTGTTTGTGACGTCTCGTTGCGGAGACGTTGTTCACAATGAGAATAGCGTGCGAAATTAATAATCGATAGATGTTGGAGGTGAAAAAATTTCGTTGCAAAACACAACTGCGTCCCTTTACAAATACTGGCTTATACTGTTTGGGTGTCATTATCATCACAATATTAAGTAGATAGTTAATTTGTTATTACAATATGCGTTTTTACAATAAATAGTTCTATGGTTCCATAATTCATATTTCACATTTTCTAGTCGTGTTTGGCATACTTGATCGACTCGTTAAGATTTCATACTATTATGAATATGTTTTTAGAAATAATAATTCAGTCACCTAATGTCAAGAGCCACTGTAGTACCGGATGACTTTTTGTAATGTCATTCTGAAGAGTACTTGTCGTTTCACACTACTTGTAAAATGACTAATATACGTTTTGTCGCATTTGTAATATTTTTCAAGAATACATGAAAAAATATAAGGAATACTCTTAAAAATTATGGAATTATTTGAAAAATGACAATTTAGCCTTTATTTCTAAATAATAGTTTTCCAATGTACGTATACCTAATTTAACCAATGTTACAGAATCACATGTGCGCGAAAAACTGAACAACTTTATTAGTAATGTTTCTCTTTTCATATATAATGAATATTTTTAATTTATTGATTTATGTAGAAATAATCACTTCTTCTTGCATTATTTGACTGTTTTGAAATGCTACCAATAACATTTTTATATTTTCTAATTTACTTGCCATAGTTTTCTCTAAACGTTCATCTAACTCCTACCATGACCTGCATAAGAAAACTTGAGATATTTTGAAACTAAGAAAATACCTTGTGCATTATTCAGTAGTTTCAACTAACTCATTGTCTCCAATCATTTTTACTCGTTAACGGGACAGAATGGTGTGTAAAATCGTAATTCCATTGATAGGCTCCAGATTTCAAAGATGTTTCATAGCGCATCATACTCAACCCAAAAACTCGACGTTAATTCAACAGTTTAAACCAAGCGAGTACATAGTACGTTTTTATATGTAATTCAATACTTTTGATTTTACCTCAGAAGTACACATTTTTACATATTTGTACGTTTCGATTTTTCTCTTAAAGAGGTCATTCACAGCATGGAGTGAAAGGTCGAGAGGACCCTTACTTGGTTCATTTCATTGCGAAGATTTAACTTTCTGAAGACCACTCATGGATGCTAGTGTGTGGAAGAGTATTTCTCAACTCGTAAAACATTTTGTTGCAAGCGGAAAATTTTACCCAGAGGATCTCTTAAGAATTGGGTCTAGAAACTAGATCCTTCGAGTTTCAGAAAAAAAAACAACCCTGTCTCTTCGTTAGCGTTAAAATTCTTTGGGTCATGCGTTCAATTTCATTTGTAGTACTCAATTATTTAGCGAAATATATTATTTCGAGTTTGAAATGTCATAAATACACTATTGGAATTTTTGCGTTACCCGTAAACAATGTTTGTTCCAAACAAATTTGATATTTAAAATGGTCTTCAGCTTTTTCGCAAAATTATTTTAATGTATTGTATTTAATTAAGAATAATATTTATTAGTACACATTTAATCTCATCATATGTTGCATCGTTAGGAATATCTACTTTCATTTTTTATGTAATATAATTTATTTTTAAATTATATTGTTTCACTTTCCCTACCCGTTTGAAAATTACATGTGTGGTGATAGTGTACTGAATAAATATACTGAATAAAATATACTGAATAAAATATTGTATCCTGACAACTCTGAAAAAGTTCTATTGTGATGAATCAGTGATAAGTAGATAATCCGAATTTAAAGCATAAATAATCATGGGCGCCCCGACAATTTGGAAAAAGGAGGGATGCTTTTTAAGAAGTGAAAGAGTTTTAAGGAAACGTTTCCTATGTAAAGAAAGGAATGACTCGGTTTTTAAAAGTATTCTTTTGTAGTTTTTAATAAAAATTGAATGTATTTTTTCAAAAAAACTTAATACTCGAGCTTTGTAAAATTTCTTAATTATTTTGTGCTTCTTAGCAATTTTCTACAGGGGTGCTGATAGCCGTACTTGTTGCACATCCCCAAGACAAAATGTAACACATAACCAGAAAAGGTGAACATAGACGTATTTCAAAATTCGACAACAAATTGTTGAAAACTTTTCCATGTTTGTAGAAAAACTTTGATCGTTCTGTTTCGTTGACACTTTACAAAATGTGTTATTCCTCAATAGATAAGTTTCTTACCTAGAAAAGAAATAACCCTGAAGGAACATCGGCGAGAACGTCTCAGAAAGGGTTACGAAAAGTGTATTACACTGGTGCTGTAATACAAGAAGAAAACATACAGGTGTGCATCGAGAAACGAACGGCTCCTCTAGAAGCTGGATTTTTTTTTGTTTATTCGGTGATTCAGAAGAACTTGCACGAACATTATATTATTGCTTACGAAGAAATGACTGCACCACATTACATTTCAGATATTGTTAAAAGAGCAATGCATGTAAGCCTATTTTGATTATTGAAGAAAAATGTCAAAAACAAAAATGTCAATAAGAAAATAAATATTGCTTTTACGTTCCTTTCCCAACATAGAATGAATAAATCCATAGAGTTTTCTGACTTTTCAAGTGTCAGTCTTTTGTATTGACGAAAAGCTCCGAGGTAACATGTTATGGATAAATGATATCGAGTGAAAGCAGTTTTTTAAAAGTTAGAATTCTTCTACTTCTGTAGTTAATGCAAATTAAGCTTCTATAATTTAAATAATGCAGTAGCAGTTGATTGATCACACTACTGAATGAGTTGATATTCGTCACAATGATTTATATAATTGCATTAAGTTCATTGCAGAAATGTTGAGTTTTGACAATTTGAAACAATTCTTTTCCTCGAGCAATGTAAAATATTTGCAACATTGAAGAGAAATGGACCGACTTTATTACTCGAAATTTCTGAAGAAACAATTAAAATTCTGAGATTAGTGAACGAGGCTTGATTGTGTTTATTAATGCTATAAATATCTTTTCCGTTAACATTATAGGAGTGACCTGTCATGATACCCTCTGTGATGTTTCTTTTCTTGTGACAAAGAATGGTCCAGTAACCCATGCAATTTTCCCATGTTTTTCAATTTTCTTTCAGGTAGTCGTACTTTCCACTAAGTGGGCTTCCGAGACCCGGTAGTCCCTTTTCCCTTAACGTATCTTTTAACGCGTCATAAACACATTTATGTTGTTGGACGTTATTCCTCATCATTTCAAAATTCATTATTTACTTGCCGTGAGACATAAATCATGACCACATAAGTATGGAATAAAAAGATTTTTTGTGTTGGGATTCTATGAACAGATTTACACTAAATTGCAAAATATACTATGGAAAACCCAAACATGAACCCGTTATGGTTAAACATTTACAACTGATTACTTTTTTAATTTTCTAAGAGTTTCTAGGGATACGTTTTTCGTCTGTATCCCCGGGTGACTCTCTAATGAAGATGAAACTAACATCATGAGATAACGCGCAGAAAATACAATCTCAAATGTCAGATTATACGGTAGATAATTATATCCTAAAAGTTTTGGTCACCATGGAAATCTTTTTGTGAATCATTCAAGCCAAAACCACAAAATTATTTATCTTTTTAGCATAATACATTAGGACTAAGACCAGGCCATAGTAACGACAAAAAATTAATTATTTCTGCATATTACAAAACAATTATTAGAGTTGATATGAAGGGTCAAAAGATTGACAATAAAATATGAAGGCATATGAAGGCATATTCGTCAATGACCAATGACGTTATTTTACGACAAGATTGACGTTGGATTCATACAAATTATTGAAGACTAAGGGTGTGTCGGTAGGAAAGGGGAATATGCAACTGTCAGAAGAATTTTCCTGTGCTAATAAAACATGAGTGAGGAACCCTAAAATCCTCAAAAGAAGCTTAAATGGTCTTCAAGTCTTTAAGATTCACAGAAAAACAAGTTTAGAAGTCCTACAGATCATTTTCAATTAATTAAAAAGGTAAGAGGAATATTTACAAATGTTAGTAACGTGGTAAAATTATTATAAACGCTTTCTATATTGGTCGTTACTTCCTTTCCAAAAGCTAGTTGTGTCACTTCAAAAAGACAAAAAACCAAATAATAGTGCTTCATGTGCGAAAACAAACTTTTACCAGAACAAAAAAAGTATTCTGTGCTGGGTTGCAAATAAAATGTTGAAAATTAATTATTTTGTGTTTAAACTTTATAATTCAAGTTTACTTAATAATAAATATTGTATTCATTACTTTTTATCGCGGCCTCAAATTGTTTTTTTATTCAGACCGGGCCTCTGACACACTAAGTGGAAAATCGCAAAATCCAAGCTCTGCTTTGAATCGTTAAAATAGTTGATATCTACATTTTCGTTGCGTTTCAACAGCGTTGAATGTTTTTAGACATGGTGAGGTGGTGCGAGATCTGGTTCAGGCTGTTAGACGGGCGTGGTTTTACGATGTCGAGTGCGGTTCACCGTTGCTCGTCACGAATCGACAGACGTTAAGCGCAATTTCTTGGCGTAGTTCCATTGTGCCTGTCTTAGATACGTCGTGGAGCTGAACAATACACTGGTTAGTGCAGCAAGAGCGAGTAATTGCAACTACATATTGTGCTACGGAGTGCACTGCACTGAGAAAATATATTTGTTAGCAGCTAACAGACAGTCGGTGAATAACGGCCCACACGTATACTGCTTTAGCGACGTGGACATTCATTACATATATGCACAATCTATTCACATAATCAGAAACGAGTTCCATGTAATATTCCCCTGGTGTCATTAAAGACATTCTTTACAACTATGCTATCGATTTTAGAATATTTTAATATGCCATCAGCTAAATATGGTTTTCCAAGCTTGTTTTCCGGGTGCGAAATAGCTATTTTTTCATTTTAATTAAAAGTGATTAACCTAACGAAACGAGAGCAAAATATCTTTCTCACGATGCTTATTAAAAATTTATACGCGCGCGCGGTGAGCGCTGTCGACTAATGGGCAAATCACCTGTTTCACAAGCCTACTTTTTTACTACTGTTCTCTCATTGGCCAGACTAAGCCGATGCGTTAATCCTGTAAAGGTGCAGCCAGAAACAAGTGCCTATAAGTGCTTGAGTGACACATCAAATTAAGGTAAACGGACACTTGGAAAGTACCGTGAAGGTCGAATCTGGATTGATTGATTGATTTATTCCGAGCAGTTAATCTGTCCACTGGCGTCCATTGCTAAGGTCATTAGTACCGAAAGTGGTTGTGGTACAGGTTTTTATCACGGGAGGTGCCGGTGGTTAACGAGATCCGGCGCTGACCTACCGTCTGTTTGGGGAGATTTCCCCAACCCAGTATTTTTCACCAGCGGAGCACCGTCCCAGTCTGGACCAACTTTATGTTCTCAACTGATGTCCCAGCATGTGAGGTGGGGGTAGTGTAGTGCACGTAATTGCGTGTATGTGTGTGTGTGTAAGGGGGTAATAGGTCAAGGAAGAGAAAAGAAATATCATAAGCATCCGAGGCCCGCTTGTTAGGGTACTGCTCCGGCATTTGTCTGGTGTTGATCTGATAAACCACGGAAAACTAATGATTAGAGCGGACGGCTTCTAGAATTCCCCTTCCAGACAGCAACTGAACTCGACATAGCTATGTAGCTAGTCGAACATCTTGCCACTGTTGAGGCTCGAACCGAGGACCTCTCAGTCATTGGCCCTGCAGGGACATCAGTTGATGCACTGAGCCACCTTTCCAGGCCAAGTCTCATGGGCTTAGAGGGACCTCGGAGGCTCTAGCGATGCCCTTGCAAATGTCCGCGCAGAAAGAAACACCCTCCACTGAGAAAACAGTAGTATGTTTTACCTGCTAACCTCCTTTTCTTCGTGTGAGGTTTTAGAAGAATCACTGCCTAGTTGGTTGTATAATTCACCTGCCGGCTGAGACACGCTCGTCCTGTAGGTGTGAATCGACTTAGGTGACTCAGGGTTTCAATTAATGTCATTGCAGTGCCTCTGACTGCAACGTAATAGGGTTCTAGTCCCGACGGTGGCTTTTCGACACTAACTACATAGTTCAGTCACTATCTGGAGGAGAATTCTAGCGGCCGGCTGCTCTGACCGGTAGTTGTCCGTGGTT
The DNA here is from genome assembly GCA_038098605.1 of Gryllus longicercus. NCBI lineage: Eukaryota > Metazoa > Arthropoda > Insecta > Orthoptera > Gryllidae > Gryllus > Gryllus longicercus. The sequence goes on from JAZDUA010000734.1 coordinate 583,500, forward strand.
TCTCCGATCAACCACAGGCGAATGCCGGAGTAGTGCCCTAACAAACGGGCCTCGGAGTGAGCGCAATTTTTCCTTTTTCTTCCTTGCCCCGTCCTCACCTCTTAAACACACACTATTATGCACTACTTGCTGGGAGGCCGGTCGGTAACTTAGAGCTTGGCCGGTCGGTAACTTAGAGCTTGGCCGGTCGGTAACTTAGAGCTTGGCCGGTCGGTAACTTAGAGCTTGGCCGGTCGGTAACTTAGAGCTTGGCCGGTCGGTAACTTAGAGCTTGGCCGGTCGGTAACTTAGAGCTTGGCCGGTCGGTAACTTAGAGCTTGGCCGGTCGGTAACTTAGAGCTTGGCCGGTCGGTAACTTAGAGCTTGGCCGGTCGGTAACTTAGAGCTTGGCCGGTCGGTAACTTAGAGCTTGGCCGGTCGGTAACTTAGAGCTGGAACGGTGCCCACCTGGTGAGCGATACCTGGTTGGGGGAAACCCCACTAGCCGACGATAGATCAGCGCCGGAACTCGTCATAAAGCGGGGGACGTCCAACGCCACCTCCCGAGCAAAAACCATGCACTACACTTACGGGACTTGCTAGTTGGCGTGCCCGGAGTCACTAACAACCAACCAACTAATGGACCTGAATGAGGTCCGGTGCTCAGCGGCGCTCTCCGGGGCTGCGCGCCCTGCTGCGCGGCGCCGCTGCGCGTCTCTGCTGCTGCGCGGCGAGAATAAGCACCGGCAGGAAAAAACAAACGCAGGCTGCCGCGCGCGAGGCCTCGCGGTCAAATATTTCCTCGCTCGTAAACGCCCGGCGCGATAAACAGGCGCGCGCTCGGATTTCGCTGGGAATAGGCGCGGCAGACCGCAAATTACCCGTCGGAATCAACAGCCGATAACTGCGCCGAGGCTAATTGCCGGAGACGGGGCTCGACGCGCGGTCCGTGGCGCGCGCCCCTGCGCCACGCCCCGCCACGTGCCACGCGCCACGCTTCGTGGACCCTGCATCCCGGTCCTTCCCCGGGCGCCCCGCTTCCGTGGTTTCTGTGATCCATACCAGGTAAAAGCCGGAGAAGTACCCTAAAAAACGGGCCACGGACCGCGTGCGATCTTTCCTTCCACCACCTTGTGCTATCCTTAATCCTTACTTAAACACACCTTCACTTATATGCACTATACTAAAATACATGCCGTGAAACCAGTCGAGAACTTAAATCTTGTCTCGGTTGTTGGGTGGCTCCCTGGTTGAGCAAAACCTCGCAAACCGCGAGGTAGGTCGGCGTCGGATATCGCCATCAAACGGGAAAAGATAACCGCCATCTCCAGTGACAAAAATATGCACCTCACTTACTGGCTAATGACCTCCTCAGTAGTAGATGCTCCTGGAACCATTAATCACTCAGAGTTCGATTAATGTCCTTACCTTTCCCCTTAACATATTCTTAATTACATGCACTACATTACTACAAATGTCGGGGTATTAGTCTGCCACTTGCACCTAACTCAGCTGGAGCGTAGTCGAACGGGGGAGATACCTAGGGGGAATACTCTCATACCGCCATTTATGCTCCTGTCGGATCCCTTGTTCGACTGAGGGGGGCTATCTTAACCTCCCGAATTATACAATGCACATCAAGTACGTGACCATAGTAGTTGACGCGCCCGGGAACACCAGTCAATCAACCCCGCTTCCCGACCCGCTTCCCGACCCGCTTCCCGGCCCGCTTCCCGGCCCGCTTCCCGGCCCGCTTCCCGACCCGCTTCCCGACCCGCTTCCCGACCCGCTTCCCGACCCGTTTCCCGACCCGCTTCCCGACCCGCTTCCCGACCCGCTTCCCGACCCGCTTCCCGACCCGCTTCCCGACCCGCTTCCCGACCCGCTTCCCGACCCGCTTCCCGACCCGCTTCCCGACCCGCTTCCCGACCCGCTTCCCGACCCGCTTCCCGACCCGCTTCCCGACCCGCTTCCCGACCCGCTTCCCGACCCGCTTCCCGACCCGCTTCCCGACCCGCTTCCCGACCCGCTTCCCGACCCGCTTTCCGACCCGCTTTCCGACCCACTTCCCGCCCTTATCCCTACTCTTCCCCGCCCAGCTTCAAACCTCGTGGCCTAGATTCCACCCAGTCCTGCCCTTCCCTCTGCGCCTGCCCCACTGCGGCACCACATTGTGAGGGACCCTGCCGCGAGCCTCACACCGCGCTACTCGCGCCCTACCTCACAACAAATGGTTTGAAAAACGAGCTTAACACGTTGTGCATTCGGCTCTATTAAAAAGGAAACTGGCACAATTGTAAATATAGGGGCGCAACCATATCGCTTTCATTACATAAACACGTTTACAGCTAATTTCACAGATGCAGTTTTCAGATTTCATGGCAATTTCCCAGAATTATGACTGGGTACGAAATAGGTTGAAGGACGAGTGAAGTGCTTGTATGATGATTTTAGTGAAGAAATGTGGATTAAAAGTATCCTTTGAGTTAATTGAAGATCTACCTAATATGTTTTACTTTAAATTAGAACAATTACATAAAATAGAATAATTATTTGCAATTTTTAATAAAATTATCACTACGACTTAATTTATATTTGTGGGAGTTAATGTTGTAATAAATGTAATGATCCAATTATTGAAGGACATACATGGGTCATTCACACAATCAAACTGGAAGTTTTTCAGAGATATTTTTGAATCCTTAACCATTGTATGGTGCATGCATACTGGTCTACAGTTTGTGTAGTCATTGTGCAATAAGACAAATGTTGCTTTCGGCTTAAACATTTGTGAAATATACACAGAGAGAAAAAATAATACAGAAGCAAGGGAAATGAAAATATATACCGTTTTAGGCCACATCTAATCTAATCTTCATGTCATTACTGAAGTGATTGTTTTGGCAACCCATCTGCCGGGTGTGAGCTCCTGTTTATAATTTATTCCGCAGTATAGTGATACTTGTAAGCAGTGTCGCTGTGAATAATGTAGTGGCAAAGTGACAGTTACACACAACCTGTTTCTTTGCCGCACTGTAAGGTGCCGTCAACTGATGAGTTAGGTGACAGTAAACACGTTCCCTTCTAGCTATTTGGGGCAGCAGTTTCAGAATGCTTGTTGCAAGACGAAAAACCCTAAAAAGTGCATTAAATGAATTTCTCATGTCACGAAATCTCTCGGTTGCCTTTTGATATTATCGACTGAGATGGCTCATGATAACATCTGCCGCCTCTGAAAATCTCTGGTGGGGATTTCCTAGGGTTGGAGTACCGTCCGTGCCAGATTTTCGATATTAACTAGGTAGCTTGAATAGCTGGCTGCTTTGATACATATTTGTTTCGTGGTTTCTCCGCATATCGGACGAATAAGAGAGCAGTTCTTCAAAACAAGGGGCCACGAACAGCCAGTGATGTTGCCTTCTTCATTCCTGTCTCCTTCTATCTTCTCTCTCTCTCTCTCTCTCTCTCTCTCTCTCTCTCTCTCTCTCTCACACACACACACACACACACACACACATGCATACACACACACACACTAATATGCAGCATATCAACATATCTGTCGGGAGACTAGGAGAAAGTTTAGAGCTTTTCCTGGCTGATTTGTTGCTTCACTGTGGAGGACACCTGGAAAAGGGAAATTTCGCAAGCTGAAATGAAGATTGGCGTCATATCTCACGTTCGAGGAGGATGAACACTTGTTATATAACATACCCTTCAATCACGGGACCAATAACCAAGCGCTCTGAAACTCGAAATAAACATTCAATCAATCAACCTTTTGGTATTTTTTTTTCAATCTCTACTCCAAGAAATTTAAAATTTAAAATATACACATTGAATTTGCATAGGCAATAAGTAAACATTGTAAAAAGTCACTGTAAACATTATAAATGAGACTTGTATTGTAACATGTAAATGAGATACTGAGACTCAAATTTTGTGAATATTTGTTGTGTCGTATGGGACTTAATATTCCATCCTTGAACGGTTTGACTTACTGTACGTGTATTTGCTGAAACATTTATAATGAAATCCATTTTTAATTTGAGTCACTGAATAATTACGAACAAGGTCCTTGAAAACAAAGCAAGCATTTTTTTTCCAATTTTCCAAGTAGTTTCTGTCCGTTGTTATACGCGTTTCACTACTTGCACTTTCGCTTTAAGAAATGAATGTTATTTGTACGTTTGATACGTTGTTGCTTCTCTGAACGCAGCACATACGAGGACTATCTGTGCCATTCACAATTTCGGACATTTTCAGTTGAGCAGTGCGGTTAACAGTGCAAGATTAAAGTATACACTCATTATACACTCTGTTACTGCTTCTGAAAAGAAGCCTTGCAAAGACAAACGTGAATACTGCCGTTTTTTAAGGAAACATCTCACGATAAGTTTGTCAAATTCTAATAGATGCAACAAAAACTCGAATTATTATACTTTTAATAAATTTCCCTTGGGTTGTAGTATTTTAAAATACGAATATAATCGATCAAGTGTTTCATTTACACTCATAATTGAACTGTATCTAACAGTCGTATATGTTACTTCAAAATGATACTATTTCTTTTAGATATCCAACAAATGAAGGTCTATATTATTGGGCATTCTCGAAAATCAGGAAATATTTCTTGCCAAAGTTAGGTATTGCGAGTTCGAATAATCGTTACATGCGCGCATACAAATATACAAGTACCATTAGCGCGTTAAACATTTCTGGGAGGTACGATTTATGCGTTGGATTTTCTTTCATGTGTGAGATCTGTGACAAGAGAAAGCTCCCTTTTCGTAGTACGATATAAAATAAACTTTGTTCCCATTCCTTTCAAACAGAAAGCATTCATCATACAGTACGATGTGACCCTCATTACAACTTCGAAGGAAATATCGATTTAAATATCAAAACATATACCCATTCCAGGAACAAATTAAAAATCAATACACCAATGGATACAAACCACGAAATTAAGTAAAGAGTTTAGCGAACGTTGTAATTCAAATTCGATAATACCGTATCTTTAGCGCAGTGCTTGCAGTACATCAAAAATTACGAACGGAAACATAAAAAAACCGCCGTAAGAAGTTTCAATGAATTCTAGTTATTAAAAATATTTTAGCTTTCGGTAATTATGCGTATTTTAAGTGAGACACCACCACATGAACTGCTATTCTTCACGTATTCATACATCGTTATTGGTGCATTCCATTATGCCAATCATATCACTAGTTTTATTGGCAATATGGTGCAAATGCAGCAAAGAGTAAACTGATGACCTAACATTCTTTAACGTGCAAACTCTTCTATTTTGAGTTGATCCGCCCTATAGTTTTAGTCACATACTTTTTATTATAAAAATAATTTATTTCAAATACTAAACACATGATTAAGGTGAATGTCGTTAGGTCATTACAAAGCCTACATTACATTTCTAACCTATCGACTCCTGGCGTTCACCTCAATGCCTTCTTCGTTAAAAACTCAAGCAAGAAATGTTAGGTGGGGAGAAAACCTTAGGAAGAGAAAGAAGAAAAACTCGCTCTTAATCATGAAACGCAACTTTAACGTATTAATAAAGCTAGTCGAGTAAATCGCATGTTTTCTAATTGAATTAATACAACCATTATAATCCTGTAGATCTAATCTACGCATGCAACAACGATCCATTGAAACATTCCTAAATCGTATTAATTTAAGAATCCCATTTGGTAGTTATCCATCCTCGCGCTACACTGTGCAGAGATTGTTTTTCCAAGAGCTTATTCGCGTAAGCCTGACAAGCCACGTCCCATATGGCCCGCCTTTTTCCTACCTCGTCAATAAACACCTCGTGACAGAGCTGCTTTGCTGCTCCTGACACCTCCAGGCCCCGCGTCACCTCAGCATTGGATTGACAGTCCGGAATTTACTGAATCTTTGGAGAAGTTGACATTTTATCGGATGCTTTCTCTCATCATATTTGAATCTGAAACAACATAAAGGTAGCTAATAATTTTTCATGTATTTCTTTGTAGTCATCTAGATCCTTACCACGAATCGTAGTTAGGTTTACTCTTCCAACATTTCAGAGATATTCCATGTCGTTGCAAATATATATAAATTAATTAACCTTAATATAATATATCGCAATATACTGAACATAAGTGATTGGCATTAGAATAAGAATGATGGTAGTCCCCAAAAACCAGTTAACCTGAACAATTAATCTGCAGAGAAATATGGAGTCAGAACGTGTGTGTAGTACACTATGGGAGTCACAAGTAGGGTTGCCAGGTGTGTTCAAAAGAAACACCGGACAACTTTATAATTTGTTTTATAAGCTCATAAAAGTGGATGAAAATGGAAAAAACAATTATACAATACTTTTTATAGATTTAGAATTCGAATCCACTGCTTTTAATAAACATATATTTCTTGGGGTGCCACCTTTGAATTCAGAGTAACTATAGCTTACATTGAAGAAAACGCACAGTTAATTTTGCCAGTTCTTCTACGCGAAGGGTCAATCTATGTTCTCTTGGAAAAGTGACACTTTACACACAAAACTAAGTAAATTAAATGTGTTTAAAGAATAGAAGAAGGTGACGGAAAAGGTGACAATTACAACTAAATAAATAAACTAATTCGTGGTTGCCGAATGAGCACTGGCTCTCGCGTGGCGATGACACGTGGGCGTGGAAGTGGCGGCGCCAGACAGTTATTATATTAAATTTCTTTAAAAGCGGACAATCTTTTGCCCAGTTTTCCAAAATTCTCTTCACAGGACGGACATGAAGAAAATCGGTCTATACCATGGAAAGCCGGACATATGTTAAGCATAGTCACAGTTTTGGTGACCGAAGTATATATTCAAACCGTTGTATGAAAATACTCTAAAATATTTCTTTTAAAGATTTTCACACTGCGCATTACCCTCAAATGATCACCTTTTGCTTCAGACATCAAGGGAATTTGTTACAATAAACTGCAATATCAGTAATCGTATTGAATTTTCATATTTCACTTTCTGTATTACTGCAAGGCACAAGTTTGTTTTGATTGAGATTGAAACTCTATAACATTTTAAAAGCAGAAGATTACTTTTGGGGGGTTACAAATATACACAATCCATCATTATCCAAAAGTCTTTAAATGAATTTAATATTCCAACATTTATTCTACACGTAAACTTTCATAATGATAAAATGATTTTCGACTGTGTAAATGTGGTCCATCCACCGTCCGTGAGCAAAAAGCTTTCCTTAGTCCATCGCGTTTGGCAACCACTAAATTCGAGCATAAAAGAATACCTGTGCGCTCTCTGAAAAGTCTCTCGCACTCGGGGCTCCACGCGGGTCGTCCGCGCCCTGAGTGCTTCCTGGCCGCGCGCGCTCGGCAACGCACAATGCTGCTCGCTTCTGCTCGTTTCCTGGCTGCCATGACCTCGGGGGCGGTGTTAGGCGCCAGGTGGCATTAACAGCGGTTCCACCCCTCTGGCCCCCGCCGCCCCCGCCGCCCCCGCCGCCCCCGCCGCCCCCACCGCCCCCGCCCGCCCCTGGAGCAAGCAGAACTCCGCCAGTTAACGGCGATTGTGCCGAGACGACCTTCGGTAATTGGGTCTTAAATATTTAAACGGGGGAGGCAGGCAGGAGAGCGGGTGCCGATTCAGTCGATTTGCCACCGCTCGCGACGGACGGACGGACCGGCCGACCGAGTGACGTTGGCGGGGTGGGGGAAGGGAGGGGTGAGGGAGGGGTGAGGGAGGGGCTGCGGTGCGGCAGGGCGCGGAAGCACGCCCCTCGCCTGTGGGGAATGGCATCCAGGGACGCCGGAAGGGACTCGCCTGGGACTTGGATATTGCGTTGCTGCCTGTCGACATCGCTTTATTTCTCCTTTCTATTCTCTTCTATTCTCTTCATGTGTTTCCCTCTCTTTCTAGAATTTATCTTTCTTTCAGTCTATCTCTGTCTCACTTCTATTATTGTCGTCGTTCGTTTATTTGTTTGCTTCTTTCTTGCATTCTGACATTTATTCTACTTGTCTTGCGTATTCCTTCTAATTCTTGTTAATATTCTTGTGTTACTATTCTAGTTACTATTTTTTCTTCTTGATACACAATATGAAACGTCATAAATTCTTCGGAAACAAAAATGGTCAAAATTTCCAAGTGCATTCGAAGCAAGATAGCTGTTTGTGAATACGTTGAAAATGGGAAAGGAGCTGAACGCGTTGCGCCATGTAAAATAAAATTAACTCTGACAAACTAAAATATGTTTCAGAATCACATTTCTTTGCAGAATGTAATCCAAAAATTTTGTAAACTTTGAGTCGAAGGAAGTGAAAGGTTAACGTATTGCCATCAACAAATGACGATTGTGTTTTTCTGATTTTCATAGCAATTGGTCGAGAATACAGTATGATAATTCACTAATTTCGGCAATCGAATTCAATTGAAGTTAAGATTCTAATGTAATGTACAAAACTAGAATTATATTATCCTATCCATGTCATGAAAGCCCACAGTTGTTGGTATTTATGAAATGGATATTTTATTATGTAAGGTGTGTTAACGGCAATATTTTAATTCAAAATATTGATAACTTTTGTTTACTTCGAAGTAAATGATACGTTAGAGGAATACAAAGAACATGATTTAGAAACATTTTTTTCGATCTTGACTGTTAATTTTGTTTTACAGTGAATCTTATTATAATATAATGTCCCAACTCATTCAGCGCCTCACCATTTTGACTGTGTTCTCTGCCTGAACTGCCAGACAGCTGCTCTGGGCAGCTGCCTTGGAAATTTTGACATATGAAACATTTGTGTTTTCGAGTGGTCTGAGACGGTTTTAATCGTGTATCATTTATAATGCTTGAGGCTGTAGCTGTCAACGTAATCAGTCTGTCTTCTTGTAAAAAGGGGGCAAGGCCATCTGCAAGAATACCAGCATTTCTTCTTCTTCTTCTGCTTCCTCTTGGCTAAGGTCTACGAATTCAGCGTGGAAACATCCCTGTGGGCGTTATTATTACTAGCCTAATCATCCCTAGTAGGACGAAGGCCTCCTGCGGAACTTACATTAAAAGGGGAAGTTACATTAAAATTCCAGGTGACTGGTAGTTGGGTTTATCCCGCACATTTTCTTGAGCTCTCGCTTCCCTAGTTACGAGAGAAGTGGGGAGTTAGGTTATTTTCACAAAAGGAATTTGATATCAAACTGATTCCTTCGTTTTCCATGCAAAATAGTTTATATTACATGGGAGAGAAAATTTCCTGTTATCAGATTTTGTCTACAGTGCTCGTTGCTATTATTTATTTTTAATTCAACTAATGTTCGCAAAGGAGAGGGGGTAGATATTTTGGGGCTCAAGAAAACGTGATCGTATAATAGTCTGAGCTATGCAATGTAACATTATTAGTCACTGATTTTCTAAATTTCACTAGTCAACATTACACAATCAAAGCCAATCCATTAGTTAACATTACACAATCCATAGTCAATGATTTTTCTGTATTATACTAGAATGAACGCGCTTCCACTTTCCTGTATTTTGCCCCTCTGGACCCCAATGTCCCCGCTGTCTTTCCGAAGCAATTTTCCCATCTTGTTTATTGTTGACCTTGGTATCTCCAGTCAACCCGAGGTTCCCACAGCGTCGCAATTTGCGCCCAGCGTTGTTGCTCCATTCTCATGAGATGCCGCCCCATTTCCATTTGGTGTCCGTTGCCTGCATCACCACATCCGGGAATCCGGTGCGTTTCCTATGGACGGTACCCTTCATCAAACTACATGTTTTGCTGCTTACTTCTAAACCAGGTTTAAGAGAATATTTCTTATAGTATGTCGGCAGTGCACAACAAAAGTAGTTTATCCCGAGCGATGTTGTTTACTTCGCGGTAAAGAACAGTTTTTTTTCATATATTGGCTCTCTGTATTTACGAATGTTTTGAATTTTACGATTTTTTCGTGAACTTTATGTACGAATTTTTTGCGTATAATTGTACCGTATTTATAAACATAGTTCGAATTTATCATTAACACTTCTACGCATTGGAAGGTAATTTAAGAAATTAACTTTTTGTTTTAATGGCCAGAAGTAAAGGCCACCGCCTTTTTTGAGTTACTTGCTCTGTTTTCTTCGCGTGTGTTTGCTACAGCTCGTATTCTTTACCCTTCCGATCATTGGAGGTGTACCCAAAACTAAAATGCAATCATTCCGTTCAGTTTTGTCAGAGATTACTACCATTGATGCAAGTCGCACTAAGTAGATAAATGTAGCTTTTCGTTTCCCGCCTCTTCTTTCTTCCCCTGAGACATTTTGTTTTCAAACTTCATCTGAAGCAGCCTTGAAATGCGTTGGTGAAATTCCATGAAGACATCAAATTAGCGAAATCGCCGCGACTGTCACCTCATTTCCCTGCGGACCAATTTGTCCTCGCTAACCTGTTAACTCCCAAAATACACTCATTTTGAATCGATAACTAGGGGGTAAATTTGCCTCTCTGACTTCCGAGGAGTGATTGAAATATGGAATGCCTGTTAAATGGATATCACAAAACTCTTGGATTAATAAAGTGAAATGTATGAAATTATGGGTTTCTCAACACTGTCTTGAGTGCGATAATACTTTGAATACATTTTATGTAATCGTTTGTTTAAGCATTAAAAACCCTTTGTACTGATTTCCTTGATTAAAATAGTGCCTTAATGAAACGGGTCTGATATATTTCTATCAGAATCGACCATAAAAAGAGATAGTTGCAGTTACCCGATTAAAAATACGAATATTTTAAATAACTCGATTTATTGAAAATTAGAATGATTTATTAAAAGAATAATTTCTTCGAAACTAAACACGTTTCACATTAAAGAGGGAAAACTGGGCAATTTGTATCTGGAATATTATAATCTTAAACTTCTAAATCTACTCAAGTTATCTTCTTTTACAAGATATTGTGATGATTAGAGTACAATAAATAAAAATACGTAGATTCAAGCTGAAGCAACATTTCTTCTAAACTCTTAATATTTATTTTACGTTTATTACTTGCACTTCTCATTTGATAATTTATTAGACGATGTCAGTCGATTCAAACAGGTTTTACAAATTTGCAGTACCTTGAACAAAGTAGACAAGGAGGCCTCTTCCGTCTTTATGATTTAAATTAGCTTAGAGCAGGCATATCGAGGTCGCAAACAAGGTAAATAACTAGCTTACTTGAGTTCATGGCGGTGCGTCCAGAGCAAATGGCGTACGAGATACGAAGTACGGGTGGTACAAATTGCCGGAGTGGCGGTACATCACAGTCCTGGTCCGTGACAGTCTTTTGAAGAAGTCATATGACAATGATGCTTCAAATTTAGCCACATTAAGTCCCGTATATTCAATTAAAGAAATAAATAATACATCAACATGTAATAATATATTAGTAATATTTTCAATTGTCAGTTGAGAGGAATGGGAAAAAATTGAATAGAAAGCAGCTTGATTTTATAATCGTGTTCACTTAAAAGTTAAAAAATTGCATTTACTTCTTACGTTCATGTTCGGAGTTCAACACACAAACATTCTTGTCTATTAAAAGAGTTGTAAGAAATATTTTTTGATTTATGGAGATTTATTATTTTTTAACATAAACCAATCATTTGAGACCTGTTACTTTTCATCAACAAATAACCGAATGATGGAATAAAACTTTACACAAACGAAAACAAGGCAAACTCCAAGGGCAAAAATGTTTATACAAGACAGAATTCAAAAAGAAAATGAACCTGAAGTAGTAATAAATATTAGTAAAGAATACAAAAATAATTCGAATCTCGATTCTTTGATAGAACAAATAGGGCAAGCCTGTTTTCGAATGAAGCCTCTATTTCTCCGTCTTTTGCTACTGCAGCTTGGGCGTGTACACCCCTTTCTGGATTTGTAGGGGAAATGAGAGCGGAGTCAGGGGAAGTTGCCCGTGCTTGCAGGAGCGTCGGGCTTCCCAGGCGAGCAAGTAGCTCGATTTGACAGAGCTGGTTTACAAGATATTTAGACTTTTCGCACATCAGGTGTTTCCTCCGCTGTATCTTTTCCGAAGCTTAAGATACAAAAGCGCTCGATAACGTTGAAATCTAGTTGGGTTTGAAAGGGGTTAAAAAGCTGTTGGCATGGTCACATGCAGCAGACACTTCATCTTACAATGAATAAATTTATAATATAAAAATGAATCGCAAAATGCGTTGGTAAGCGCATAACTCAACAACGCCTGGACCAATTTGGCCAATTCTTTTTTTAAAATGTTCCTTGAAGTTCAAGGATGGTTTTTACATCGAGAAAAATTCGAATAAATGCCGGAAAAACCGTAATAACAGCCTTTTTTTCATACAAACGTTTTCTAACTAAAACATAGAGTCAATTTGAGCTTTATAGCTATTGTATAAAGCACTCATTGTTGTTTAAACAATGTAGGTATGTTCCTAACGTCAAAGAGTCAATCTGCACTTTATTACCATTATACAAAGTTCAAATTCCTGTAGACATGTTGACTGGCTGCATTAACTTTCCTCAAAGTTTTTGTCAGTTAACTCGATCAAAAGATGAACTTATTCAGAAGGTGTTTCCAGATGTTTCTCAAAATTACAGAAACCATGATAGGTTGAGAGAACGAGCTATATTGACTGCAAAAACATAGATGTAAATGAATTAAATTTAAAAATTCAAGAACAAATTACAGGCGAATCGAGGATACATAAATCAGTTGATTTGGCTACTAACCAAGATGATGTAGTGAACTATCCACCAGAATTTTTAAACTCGCTGGATTTGTCAGGATTGCCACCTCACAATCTTCAATTAAAGGTTGGATCGGTAGTTATAATGTTGCGAAATATCAACCAACCACGTCTTTGCAACGGCACACGGTTAGCGATAAAAAAATTACTAAACAATTACTAGCAACTATACTGAAAGGAAAGTATAACGGAGAAGACGTCCTCATACCGCGCATCCCAATGATTCCGACTGATATGCCATTTGACTTTAAACGACTACAGTTTCCAGTTCGGCTTGCTTTTGCTATGACCATAAACAAGTCCCAGGGGCAATCATTAAGTGTTTGTGGTATTAATCTGGAAAACCCATGTTTCTCACATGGTCAATTGTATGTTGCCTATTCCCGTGTTGGAAAACCATCAGATTTGTTTGTCTATGCGCCAGGTAATCAAACAAAAAACATCGTATACCACAAAGCACTACAATGAAAATAAAACTGATTTTATAATTATGATTCACATGATTAACGATAAAGCGATTACTTACTTTTAAATGCTTATAAATGTTTTATTTAATTATATTTCTTATTCACAACGCCCTATCACCAGGGTGACGGTTCTGTTCAGGAGAATTTTTTGCCCAGACTATAAAATATGTAGGAACAAAAAAATTTCACATTACAAATCTTTTTGACAGGACGAAGTCTGTCGGGTCCGCTAGTCAATTAATAATAATGATGATGATGATAATAATAGTAATAATAATAATGATGATGATGATGATGATAATGATGATAATAAATTCCAACAAATGAGTCGTCATCCGTTGTTAGGTAACAAAAAATAAATAAAACATAAAAACTAAAAGTAACAATACATGCAAATATTTGAAAACACAGATATAAAGCAAATAAATATAATACAAAAATACGAATACACAAATATAAAGAAGTTAAAATGTGCTTCATCTCTAATCGGTAACCATCTCTTCAGTTCATTGCATGTCCCTTCGCAGTAATATTTACATTAATGGTAATATGATGCTCTGCATCATTCATGTTGTTGGCTTTTCCTTAACCTGGACACTGTCACTGCACATCACTGTATTCTACACTGGTGCTCTTGGGAACTATCGACCGCATAACGTGCGTGCTTCTGAGAAGAGTCACTAACATCTCTGCAGATAAATTGTTCCATAGAACATTGGCTCTATTCACAAAGCTAACATTTCCTATATCCGTTCGTTGTTTGCTTCATGTTATTTTGTGTGAGTGGTTGCCTGATACTAAAGTAACATTCTTATCAAGTCTCCCACTGATAACATTCCGTGATTGTTGTATGTGTACTCCTTGAAGAGGGCACCCCGTCTTGCTGCATTTCTACGAATAATTACTGATTCCCGTTTGCCATTCGATCCATTATTTCTGTTCGGGAATTACGCCGCTTTCTTCTTCTTCTTCTTCTTCTTCTTCTTCTTCTTCTTCTTTTTCTTCTTCTTTTTCTTCTTCTTTTTCTTCTTCTTTTTCTTCTTCTTCTTCTTCTTCTTTTTCTTCTTCTTCTTCTTCTTCTTTTTCTTCTTCTTCTTTTTCTTCTTCTTCTTTTTCTTCTTCTTCTTTTTCTTCTTCTTCTTCTTCTTCTTTTTCTTCTTCTTCTTCTTCTTCTTCTTTTCTTCTTCTCCGCCTCCACCTCCTCCTCCTTTTCTTCTTCTTTCCAGTTTAACGCTTTAATCCGATCTTGCATATAAGGATCCCAGCACGCTTTCGTTTATTCCATTATGGGAGAACTAGAAAGCGTAAGCCTCTATTTTCGTGTTACTAGTAGCTTTCCTTAATACGCGCACATCAAAGTGAAGAGTTTCACAATTCTTCTGTTTAGTGCAGACTGTCCCTTTAAACCCACTCACTTTACGTACCATCGTATGCATCATCGTTCGTGGGCTGCAGTAGCGGCACCAACTCAAAACATCAGGTGTTGAGACAACCGAGTTTGACGTTTTTGCTTTGTACTGAAATGTTCCAATCTTGTCTTCACAGGTGTGCCATTTGTTGGTGAAGTTCTGCACTGTACTTTATATACTGTTTGGGACAATGTACTTACGATATACTTCTCTTCCTGCTGGAAGGTAGACTAGCCTGGAATTCGGGATAGTGCATTAACTCAAAATTCGTACATTTTTTAGATGTGTCACTATTTCAACCCACGACAGATATATTATAGGGGCCAATGCTGATTTTCTTGGCGGACACAGTTTTATAATAACGCCTAAAACATGATATAATTGTATGCTGCAGCAAACATGAACTTACCACGAGGGTGTACTATGACCGAACACCCAACGCACAAAATTACCATCGTTACCGCGATAACTAAACACAACTTTTTCGTACGAACCTCGATCTAGTCAGTGCCAATGTTGAGCTGGAGAACTAGCATCACTTCCAAGCGAGCAACCAAGAGGCGGAAATGGAGACGTTTACTACAGACAAGTATTGTGATATGTTACTTGATATAGGGAGAACCTCGCGGTAATTCCAGTGTTACTGAGCGTGTATACACCGCGTGGTATCCCAATCCCCAGCGTCCCAGTGCAACGTGCCTCGATACGGGGAACGTGTCCCCCTGCGGGGAACGTGCGTTTGCGACCAAGTGCTGACGTTGGAAGGCCGCTCCGTCAGTCGTGTGAGTCCTACCAGAGTGGTAGTATTGCAAGCAGCGGGGGAGGAGACCACGAGCAGTGTTCGGAGCCTTGCCCGAAGGTTAGGGTGCTAGGAACGATAGTGCATCGAGTTTTGCAGGTCGACGCCCAGCATCCGCTTCGTTTCATCTCGGTGCAAAGGCTACAGGAGATCGACTTTTCTCGGCGGATGGCGCACAGCAGACATGTCAGGTTGCGGGCAAGGTGTCAAGCGTATTAGAGCTCGCGGACACTGCGTCTAGAGAAATCGGCGCGAGATTTAAAAGTAAGGGTTGTACAAGTAGCTACGGAGTGGCGGTATATCATTGGATATCTGGCTCATGATTGTCTTTGGGAGAAGTTACTTCACAGTTCTTGTCACAAATTTAACATTACATTACATTAATTCTCAGTTTCTCTTTAAGGCAAAGATATGATCATTAGAATGAAATAATTCACAAGTCCGATTTCAAATTCTCAATTGAGAGTAAAATAAAAAACGATTTAAAAGTATTATGATTCTGGAATCCTGTTAAACATGATTACTAACAGTGATATAAAAGCATGAACTTTCTATGTTTAAGTTATGAGGTTTAACACAAATATACTTGTCTGCTGAGCGCCCGTAAGCGAGAATTGTTAACTAATAGAGACTTATTAATTTATTTCACATTATTGCTCAATACAATAATAAACTTAAAGATCTCACAACACTACACAACACAACACGAAAAGAAGGATTCCTGCAACTTAGCAAAGATGTTTATGCAAGAGGCAATTTAATTAGAAATACACATGAAATAGTAATAAGTAGTAAAGAAAATAGATATAATATATTTCCTTTTATTTAATAGAAAAATCTGGCAAACATATTTTCGTATGAAACTGCACTAGTCGCCGCCTCACGCCGCTGCTGCTTGCGCTTTTGCTCCCTTTTCTGGATTTGGAGGGGAAATTAGAGCGAAGTCAGGGGAAGTTGCCCGTGCTCGTAGGAGCGCAGGGCTTCCCAGGTGGCCAAGGAAATTTTGCGGGCGTGGGTTCGTATGCCTGACGTTCAGTAAGTGGTTGCTGCACCGCGACGTAGACGAAAGCGAATTCACTGCACGCTTTTTGGGGGCCGATGAGACCACATTTACACAAGACGTGGCTCTCAATGCAAAATTGCAGAATTGCTATTGCTGGGTATCCGAAAATCCCCGTGTCAGTCTGTCGTGTCACCATGCGTTTTTACAGAAAGTAAATCTCTGGGTCGGCGTTCTGAGAAATCATGTAATTGTACCATATGTACTCCTGGATCATCTCGATGCCGACGCGTACCTCAGGTTCCTGCGACATGTTCTCCTGGAATTGCTGGAAAGTGTGCCCTTAGCGCTCTGCAGCAGGGTATGAATTCAACATGGAGCACTACCGTTATGACGTGAGCCCGATAGGTTGGCAAAACAACTTTTTCATTATCGTTACAGTTTCATGACTTTTAACAATACGAACCACTTAACGGTACACCTGGAGTTATTTTTAGTAGATTTTTATTTTACCTATTTCTGAAGCCTATTTTCGGCATTTTGCCCTGTGTGTGCTTTTTTCTACATTTTTCATCATTTTTTTGCCGTTTCCTCTCCTGACATCAACTTCTATTACGCTGCAAACATAACTGTGAAGAACCTGGACAACAAAAAGACGCGGTATTGTATTGCTTTCTGTGGACGTGGAGGCTCCAGTGTCAGGTTGTGTTAAAATCTAAAAGGAAAAGGAAGATGATACCAGTGAAGATTTTTGACATTTTTCATTCATGCTTATAGAGCTGTTCGCTCAAGACAGATCTCATTCTATGTTTGTGTATGGTCTCAGATCTCTTTCGAGGACAGAGCGGTCTGTCCATGATATACCCTTCTCAGTTTCTTCTTCTCTCTTCCCTTTTGGTGATTACACAAGTCCGAAGAACGAAATCTACAACTGCGTTTCCAATGATACCATTTCAAAAGACAGTCCACAACAGAATATCGTAGAGAAAGCGTCGCGTGTATAATAAACTCGTCATACCAGATGGTCATGTGCAATAAATAATACAAAGAAAATGTACTTTCCTTCCACGTGCGCACTAATGTATGTTTTAGAGTTGGAACAAAAATGGCTTTTTTGCCGGCCTATTTTAGTACAAATAAATGCATTTTTGCCTGCCCATTTCAGGTGAAATAAATACCTGAACTTCTGCGCTCTAGTCATGACGTACTAGGTGCTGACCTCGATGACGACTTCCTGTGTCGTTGGATAGGCCGCAAAGGCCACGTCGCTTGGCCGCCACGCTCTCCCGACGCCTTTTCTTCTTCATCTTCTTCTTCTTCTTCTTCATCATCTTCTTATTCATCTTCTTCTTCTTCTTCTTCTTCATCATCTTCTTATTCATCTTCTTCTTCTTCTTCTTCATCATCTTCTTATTCATCTTCTTCTTCTTCTTCTTCATCATCTTCTTATTCATCTTCTTCTTCTTCTTCATCATCTTCTTATTCATCTTCTTCTTCTTCTTCTTCATCATCTTCTTATTCATCT
Organism: Gryllus longicercus; assembly: GCA_038098605.1. Classification (NCBI taxonomy): domain Eukaryota; kingdom Metazoa; phylum Arthropoda; class Insecta; order Orthoptera; family Gryllidae; genus Gryllus; species Gryllus longicercus. The sequence continues at coordinate 601,436 of JAZDUA010000734.1, forward strand.
TCTTCTTCTTCTTCTTCTTCTTCATCATCTTCTTATTCATCATCTTCTTCTTCATCTTCATCTTCTTCTTCATCTTCTTCTTCTTCTTCTTCTTCATCTTCATCTTCATCATCTTCTTCTTCTTCTTCATCTTCATCTTCATCTTCATCTTCTTCTTTTTCTTCATCTTCATCTTCATCTTCTTCTTCATCTTCATCTTCATCTTCATCATCTTCTTCTTCTTCTTCATCTTCATCTTCATCATCTTCTTCTTCTTCATCTTCATCATCTTCTGGGGTTACGTCCAGGGTCGTGATTGTGATCCTGCCGGTCGACACAGAAGACCTCATCGCATGGGTACACGCGGCCGTGGCCATCCTGACAGCCCAAATGTTGGGAAGTGTGCAGCGAAGCAATGCAACGCGTACCTTATTATGTTTCCCAAAACGCAGGGGACATTTTTAGCTTCTTCTCTAAAAATCGTATTCGAGTCGGCAATATAAGTGACGGTGCTATGCCCTGGGTTGTGTTATTTCACGGCCTTCGAACTTCCTTCTCACCGCTCTCCTCTCCGCCGCGAAATTGGGACTTACTACCTGTCCAGTGACCAGTCTCCTGTTCAGCATTGCGGCAACACTGATTATTAAAATATGTGTAATATCGGGTGTCATTATGTTTCTCGGCCTTCCGACAGAAGTACTCTCCGTGTGCGGGTATCGAGAAACATTCTATATATCTAACGTGATCAGCCCAGGTAAAGTGGCTTTTTTGAAAATGTATTGCGTCTACGTAGACGCATCGCATGTTCAACTAGAAGATTATTTGTACCCCATACATTTTGTAAATAGTCGACAATTTGATGTTTTAATGTTTTACGTACTACCGATATTAAGGTAGTTGGCAATCTATATGAGGGTATAATAGATATGAATGCCTAAAAAGAAGGGTTTTGAAAAATATGATTGTCATGTCCTGAATTATATTTGTCTTTCTATTTAATATCCCGGATATTTTTGAGTCGACTGTCGACTTTGCCGGCTAGGTAACGGTGTCCCCATGCCTAGATCTAGTTCAATTTCCTACGCTTGTGTGGTAAGGGAGACAGGCAAACACGACGTATTCTCTTCACCATAACTAGCAAACTCCGCTTGCCTGAGAGTTTCTTAGTCGCATAACTACAGAAACTGCGACAATTATAAAGGAAATCTACAATTCGATTTTTGCCTCGACCGAGATTGGAAACCGGGATTAACCCACAGGCCGCTACGAGTAGGAAGGAAGCTGCTCATGAGCTATCCTAGAACTCAAATTTATTATTATTATTATTATTATTATTATTATTATTATTATTATTATTATTATTATTATTATTATTATTCACCCCTCATCTTCATCCTATCATCACATAATTCACACTTCAAAGAGTAACAACCATGTCGTACGGAGGGATACAGCTGAAAAGCTGCGAAAATTTCACACGTTAATAGTGTAGCGTGCTCAGTAGTGGCCTATACGCCGATAATGATAAAAATGATGATAATGATAATGATGATCATAATAAAAATAATAAACATAATAACACAGCACAGAAATCTACTTTACAGCGCAGAAGTTTCATTTAAAGAATGAATGGCAAGAGAGATTAGTTGTTGGTAAAAAGCGCGGCGTGAAGGGTTCCGGCGGCGTGGGCGAGGCCCGGGCGCAGCCGTGTTTCGGATTTAGCCGCGCGTCAGATGCGGCGGCGGAGCGGCGCTGGTGGGCCGAGCGCGCGCGACCTTGGGGCGGCGGAAGCTGAGCGAGCGGATCGCGGGGGCGGGGCGGGGGCGGGGGCGGGGCCGGCGTGCTGGGCGCAGGAAGCGACCGCGGCGGCGCCTCCTCCAATAGTCGCCCACCGCCCACGCCCTCTGCGCCCACGCAAAATTCTGCCTCCCGCCACCCTTTACAGAGCAGCCGCGCAGTGAATATCCCCGCTCGAGGATATCCCCGCTCGAGGATATCCCCGCTCGAGGATATCCCCGCTCGAGGATATTCCCGCTCGAGGATATCCCCGCTCGAGGATATCCCCGCTCGAGGATATCCCCGCTCGAGGATATCCCCGCTCGAGGATATCCCCGCTCGAGGATATTTCCGCTCGCGAATATATATCCCGCGCTCGCGAATATATAACCCGCGCTCGCGAATATATAACCCGCGCTCGCGAATATATATCCCGCGCTCGCGAATATATATCCCGCGCTCGCGAATATATATCCCGCGCTCGCGAATATATATCCCGCGCTCGCGAATATATATCCCGCGCTCGCGAATATATATCCCGCGCTCGCGAATATATATCCCGCGCTCGCGAATATATATCCCGCGCTCGCGAATATATATCCCGCGCTCGCGAATATATATCCCGCGCTCGCGAATATATATCCCGCGCTCGCGAATATATATCCCGCGCTCGCGAATATATATCCCGCGCTCGCGAATATATATCCCGCGCTCGCGAATATATATCCCGCGCTCGCGAATATATATCCCGCGCTCGCGAATATATATCCCGCGCTCGCGAATATATATCCCGCGCTCGCGAATATATATCCCGCGCTCGCGAATATATATCCCGCGCTCGCGAATATATATCCCGCGCTCGCGAATATATATCCCGCGCTCGCGAATATATATCCCGCGCTCGCGAATATATATCCCGCGCTCGCGAATATATATCCCGCGCTCGCGAATATATATCCCGCGCTCGCGAATATATATCCCGCGCTCGCGAATATATATCCCGCGCTCGCGAATATATATCCCGCGCTCGCGAATATATATCCCGCGCTCGCGAATATATATCCCGCGCTCGCGAATATATATCCCGCGCTCGCGAATATATATCTCGCGCTCGCGAACAATCCCGGCGCGCTCGCGAATATATATCCCGGCGCGCTCGCGAATATATATACCGGCGCGCTCGCGAATATATATACCGGCGCGCTCGCGAATATATATACCGGCGCGCTCGCGAACGTATCCCGGCGCGCCCGCGAACGTATCCCGGCGCGCTCGCGAACGTATCCCGGCGCGCTCGCGAACTTATACCGGCGCGCTCGCGAACTTATACCGGCGCGCTCGCGAACATATCCCGGCGCGCTCGCGAACATATCCCGGCGCGCTCGCGAACATATCCCGGCGCGCTCGCGAACATATCCCGGCGCGCTCGCGAACATATCCCGGCGCGCTCGCGAACATATCCCGGCGCGCTCGCGAACATATCCCGGCGCGCTCGCGAACATATCCCGGCGCGCTCGCGAACATATCCCGGCGCGCTCGCGAACATATCCCGGCGCGCTCGCGAACATATCCCGGCGCGCTCGCGGACATATCCCGGCGCGCTCGCGTACATATCCCGGCGCGCTCGCGTACATATCCCGGCGCGCTCGCGAACATATCCCGGCGCGCTCGCGAACATATCCCGGCGCACTCGCGATAATATCCCGGCGCGCTCGCGATCATATCCCGCGCTCGCGATCATATCCCGCGCTCGCGAATATATCCCGGCGCGCTCGCGATCATATCCCGCGCTCGCGATCATATCCCGCGCTCGCGAACATATCCCGGCGCGCTCGCGAACATATCCCGCGCTCGCGAACATATCCCGCGCTCTCGCGAATTTCCCCCTTCTCTCGATTCTCCGCCTCTGCTCCCGCCCTCTCTCCGGCTGCTGCCTTCCGCTTGAGCCTCCTCCTCCGCTGGCGCTGCCTCGCGCAGCCACGAGGCGTCCAAAACAAACACACATCGCCACGCATAAATCGTAAAATTGGCCTCCCTTCCGACGCTTTCATTCGCAGCATACACACACGCGCGCGCGCGCGCTTGTTGTATGACGAAGCGCCTATTGATAAGACAGACGCTCTCAAAGAAGCCGGTCAGCGGTGGCAGAGCGCGGCTGTTCTTGGGGGCAGATTAAAGGGTTTTGTCGCAGAGAAGCGGGATGTTATGGCGCTCGTTAAACTGAACAGTCGCAGCTTTCACTGTGGATACTAGGTGTGGGATCAGTTTGAATTTGGGCCCCAGTGCGAGGGTCTGCCGTTGAAATTTCTGCGCACGATCTGAGTCTTTACTTGCAACCCAGCACATCGTGCAGGTTATTCTGAACCAGTACGAACCCGATATTGACTAAGGAGTATGCCACTTGGCGTCTGTTCGTTTTAACGAAAAATGGTCACAGGGGTTGGCACAGCGCTGCCGGTGGAATGGAACCGATATAAATTGCATGATTTGAATTGAATTGAACTAAATTAAACTTTTGTCAGAAATGTGAGTCATGCGATTTAACTTTTGAGGATTATAGTGGGGATATCAAAAGAGGATTCACATTAAATATAGAGGTAACATTTTCTCATTTCTTATTTTCTATATATATTGTACTTTTTTTCATATAATAACTTTCATAAACTCCTTTGAATGTAGTAACATTTAACTTTTCCGAGTCCCAATGACGGAATACACAATTGCAGCTTAAGTACGTGAATACTACAAATGATGATATTGACACACTGTACACGCATTGGGTTTACTACATTCGTACATGCTCTTTACAATGTAAAATATTTCCTTTAGTTAAATTCATCCATGTTGCTCACCATTCCATATGTTTCAGTAATATTCTAAAAAACGCTGTAAAACTATTCATACCGTTTATAAAAACCGACAATCATCGCTACTGATGCTCGAATAAAAATGCAGAATTAGTAGAAATAGCTGTACAAAATACGAGTACATTTATGATCCACGTGTACAACACATTAATATAGAGAGAATTTTTGCTGCCTGTAAATGCTTGAATTTTTTAATCATGCAGCTAAATTACCCTTGTCATAATCTAAAAAGAAAGAAACTTTGTTGTTGAAAAAAATTGAGTTACTTTATTAATTTTGCTGTTTATTTCGAATCACATTAAAAAACGTCACATATTGGGAGTAATGATTCCAGATTTACATAATTTTAGAAGAATAATTCACTCGTGAAACTTTCGTTTTTGAAAGTGCCTGAACGTCTGAAAATAAATTACCCCAAAACTTTAGTAATGAATTCTTGAGACTGCATTCAACAACAAAAGAAAGAGTGGAATGCTTAATAAAATACAAATTAAAAAAACAGTAATTGCACCAAACGAACAATTGACTAAACTGTACTCCTTCAAAAACATTGTACTTCACACAAAGACGTTAACAAAATGTTATTTTCTAAATTTCCCTGTCATTCATTGAAGACAAATGAGGATGTTATTCAACAGTCACGGTACAGGCCATTGTCATCTGGCTGGGCCTTGCGCACATCCGTCCCAGCGACACTGGCTCTGAATCCTCGTTCACTCACTGTCCTCATACATAACACAGGTGCACGGGAAAGGGCGGGCGGCCAGAAATGTGCGAGAGAATACTACGTGAACTCAAAGAAACACTAGACAACGAGTGGCTTGCTGCTGCGAAAATGCTACTGAACTGAACCACACAAAACGTTTTTCCGAATAATAGCGCGAACACTGCTACAATGAAAATGCTCTCGAACAACAGTGCAACTCATTAAATACTTGAGCAAAAACAATTTTCACAAATACTGCAATTACATTGTACAATGTAGTACATATACAACGAATATTTATATTTCGTGATTATAAAAAAAAGATGGAAAAATGAAGATTGCTAAGAAAAGGAAGTTAGCGACGAGCCATAATTGGATATCTCTGAGTTTTGAATCATCAAGTCATCAAGAGATGCTTTAATATTATAACCAGCCGTATGCCACGAATTTATTACTATTACAATTTACAAATACTATTTTTCTCTACTGCGTCGAAATGTTTTAAAGATAATGATTCCGTAAATAAAATTTGATACGTATGTTGTCCGAACGTAACTGTATTCCTTGTTATAATTCAGCAAAAGCCTCAGAAGCAATATCGAAAACATATTCTTGATGGGACTTCTGAAATAATAATAATAATAATAATAATAATAATAATAATAATAATAATAATAATAATAATAATAATAATAATAATATTTCAAATCGCGCAGAAATTCAAAGAAATTTGTACCCTCCGGTCATGCGACAGCTGCCTATGGTTTCGTGAGATGTCTAGGAGAAAAATCCAACAATAATATAACAGTTTTGATTTTGCTGACAGTTGCTAATATTTAATTGTGGTATTTCGCCCATTCTTGTACTGTCTGTACCGACTGAATTCTCATATTCAGTCCCTCACTACTAACAACTGCCAACATCATGCGGCAGCAATGATCTAAGGAAGAGGTTGCCCGCCTTTAAATATTCCTATTCACGTGTTTCATTATGGAAAAACATATTTTCATATTACTGGAATGCAACGGACTAATATGATAAAATATAATACTTCTGCATGTTTCCGTGTTTAAATATTGGTAAAATATTTCAATTATAGTAGTGGTTGACGAGAATATTTTGTTGTTCAAGAGCTGTGTTAGTTTTTTGGAAAGCAATTTCGTGTGATTTTGTGTAGAAGTTTTGTTTTCTAGTGGGGGCTTCTGAACCGTACTATTAATTTTCCAACGCGTAGAAATTATAAGGACTACTTTTTAAAGCCTCCGATCGTGCGACAGTTATCGGTAGGTTTATTAAATTTCCAGAAACTCGAGAAATTCAGAAAGTAATGAAACAGTTCAGATTTTCAGTGAAAAATTCAAATATTTCATTGTATTATTCATAACGCGCATGTATTGTTTAAAACGCCTTTCACTCACATATGTAGTGAAATATGTGCGTTGCGGTCCACCTTTATAATGTCAACTTTTTACATCTGAAGGAATTTAGCGAGTTTTTGCAGAGAAATAGGAACCACCAGCCCATTCAGAGATTTATAATGGTATGTAAATAGAATTTCAGCTGCGTGTGTCAGTTTCAACAGAAATGCTTCCTTTTCGCGACTTCCACTGTGTTGTACTGAAAGTTCAAGCCGAGAAACCTGTTTCAGTTCCAGTTCTTCATTGTTTGCCACTCGTACATTGTAGATGGCTTTGCGTCCGATGTAGCAGCCATGTGTTGCAACCATTCACACAGGGAGCCAGGAGGTGATTCTTTACTTCTGTGCGCATCAAGGTTGAATTTTGAAGTGATTTATGCAACACTTGTCTGTTTCATCAACAGGCAAATCGTTTTCCAAGAAATTGCTGACAGTATGTTTTCCGTAAGATCCGAGTGTATTCTATGTATCTTTGAATCTCGATGGGAAGAAAGTGCCAGAAAGTTGTTTTTTATTGTTATAAAATGTTCAGCTCGACGCAGGTGCGATAAAAACGGACTTTTTTTGAAAAAAAGAATATGCAGAGATAGAAATTGTAAAAAGAAAAATATGGGGAAACACGTAATTGGAACTGTCGATCATAGAAGAAAATAGGAGGCAAGACGACTCCAAATTATTGCCAGGAGACGTTATATGAAACTAAAAGTTTTTAAAAGTTGTAAGAATGTTGGAAATGGAAGTAAGAGAGCTTTTCTAAAGGAGATTTACGACAAAGACAATAAAGTTTAAGAACCATTAAATTATCATGATCACATTGAAAAGGAATTGCATTTAATTAAATTGTGAGGACGCTGGTAACAGGTGGCACTTGACATATACTTTAAATGCTAAAAATATACGAGACAATAAACATGTATTTGTATGAAGAGATAATAAAATGATGCTATTAAACTAAACGAAAAGGTTTGCAGTTAAAATTTTTCGAGACAGTATTTTGCAACTTTAGCGCATGAAGAACCACTAAAACTATAAGAAAACTGGAAATCTGTTTAGAATTTAAGCAAACCACCTTATGGGTTGAACATTTTAGAACGTAATTAATAATAAGACGTAAAAATCCTTTGTCATCTATAATCAATTAATTAAAACAGAATGGTACTGAATTCTTTAAGAATTAAATATTTTCCCAATGACTTCGACATAAAAACTAAATTGCTTGATGACTTTGTAATATTCTTGAATTCATAAGAAAGTGCTTTGATATAGTAATGCTCAACTTGTTCACTTGGAGACCAAATTTATTATCACTTATGTTCATTAAGAATTTACTGGAACGTGAAGAATTCCTCTCCAATAACGGATATCTAGTTCCCCTCATTTTTTCGCAGCTAGAATGATAATGGTTATCAGGTTCTATGTGCATGTAAATCATTAAACAGTAAATTAAAAAATATAATTAATTTAACTGAGTAGATTAATTTAAACGTGCGTTTTCATGGAATATATTTCATGAATTGTGAGTTAAATACATTTTAGTACTACTATGCTGAATCGACCAATCGCATACACACATTGAATATTGAATAAGTTACGACATTCACATTGTAGTAGTTTTCCAAGGTTAAGCAAACCCTAGCAGCTTAGAAACCGGACCGAACTGACGAAACAGACAAACACGCTTTATTTTCTAAAAACGAATTTAACGATTCCCACCGTACACCTACTCACTTGTGTAATTTATGCGTTTATTTTCGGATAATGAAATCCTGTTTTCCACTGTCCTGAAAACAATTCTAAAATATCATTTGGTGTAAAATTTGTGATTCTTAAAATCTTTAAATGTTTAATTTTCAAATAATTAAACTTATTGATTAGCAATTTACCCACATATAATAAGTAATATTTAATAATAGTGTGTGGAGTTGCTTCACTGTTATTTTTCAAGCAAGGTTATTTTACGATTGGCGACTCCTGCAGATATTGAATTAAAAACGTTTATTGTGTTCCGTTTAAAAACTAATTTCAGTTATGATAATAGGAAATTTAAAATTAAAATATATTGTTTAGAAAAAAGTAGGTGATAGTTCTGAAGTAGGAAGTGAAACTAATGAGTCAGTCTTATTGAAATGAAAATTGCATATGCTGTAATAGGAAAAAGGATAAACATTTGACCAATGACATATTCAACCCACTGCATATTTTGAAACCCCACGCTAACAGAAACTGAGGTTAAAGGTCGGATCTGTGTTTAATGTCTTCTTGCTACAGAAGATCACAAAATCCCTTCCGTCGTAACGTTCAGCAAGTTATTTGCGATGTACAGAAAACCCATTATATTTCACCGAGGCGCACATTTTAGAAAACGTGTTTCTTAAAAAATGCGTAGTCCGTGATCGAAAAGTTAATACAAGAAAAACGAGAGTGCCTTGAGCTCCTCTGGCAATACTATTAAAGACGTTTTATCTCGTTTAATGCGCGAATTTAAATCAAATATTTGAACCAGCCCTTTAGAAAATCCCGCCCGACCTTCGTATAAGAATTCTCCAATAATTGAGTCCCACCATCTATATTCCATTCACCCAGGTGAGGTCGTTTTTTTTGGTGGGGGGCGGGGAGGAGAGGGGGGAGATTCGGAGTCTCCATAACGCGTGCTTGCGCGCAGAAATCTCCGAAGAGAGCGCACTAATCGAGTATTTCATATTCGGAGCACGTGTGACGCCGGGGGCGGGGCGCTCTCGACCCTTGTGGCGCGTGGGGGTGGTTCTCCCCTCCGCCCCACACCGCTGCGGGTGGCGGTGTACTACATTGGGCGCTGTTGCCAAATTGCGAGGACAAAAGTAGCGTTGATTGATTAAGTAGTGTTTACGGGCGCGTCAACTGCTAAGGTCCTGTAAGTATAGTGTACGTGTTATCATGGGAGGTGGTGGTAATCTTCTCCAGCTAGAAGGCGCGATTCGGTCCCCACGTATACGTTGCTTAGCGGAGTTTTCCCCAACTAGGTATCTCTCAACGGTTGGGTACCGCTCCAACTGGGAGAAGCTTTGAGCTCCTGACAGTTCTCCCGGAATGAGTGGTAGCATTGTGCATGTGAGTGTGTGTGAAAGATGTGAGGACATGACAAGGAAGAGGAAGGAAAGATCGCGCGCTCCGTGGCCCGTTTGTTAGGGTACTGCTCCGGCATTCCAAAGGTATTGATCGAAGCAATCAATCAGCACATACGCAACTAGAGAATATGTATTAACGTCATTAGGCAGATATGGAGCAAATGATGTATGGGATTTGGATTTATAACCAACCGAGTGTGTCATTTGTGACATCGCCTGTGTGTTGTTCAATACTTTCCATAATACCACCATCTTATAAGAAAAACATTATAATAAAAATAAGAAATACATGTGTTCAAGTAGGCGTACGTACCTGTAAGCATTCTTTAGCTATAACTAATTTGTTTCGATTGTTCTGAACGGTTATCAGACTGCTGGGATGTTTAACGTATGATTTATAGCTATATAAAACCACAGAGAATTACAAAAATTTTATTTTCTCTTTCTAACACTCCGTGATGGTGAGTGTTTTACTCACATCTGAAGGGCCTCGTAGAGTAGCAGTAAGACCACTTGCCTTCCCCCTTTGGACCCAAGGTTCAAATTCTGGTGGATTAGCGGGAAATGTGTGGGGGACAAAGCAGGTTTTCTCCGGGTACTCCCGTTTCCCCTGCCTCTTATTTGAATCGATGCCTTATTTTACGTGGCCATGAGGCCTGCCCTTCCGTCTGACCACGCGAATTTTGCTGCGCTCCTTTAACCAACTATCGGAGAAAAGAGGTATTTCTTGGGCCACGAAACAGGCGATTTGAATTTAGCTCAGAGGCGTCATTTAGGATTGAGGATCTTTAACATGCCAGTCTACCAAATCTACTAACACGGGACAGCCGGCTTTATTTCCCTTCCGAAGGACGGCGTACGAAGGATTTTTTCATTTTTTTCCATTTCACTCTATCTCAATCATTCATGTCTTCATAACTATCTACCTACATATCAAACCTTTCCAGGTGCCACCATAAGGCTCTCAGATTACCATCATGTTTATATTTAAAACATTAAGGGTTTTCGTTCAGAACGAAATTGGAACACTCTACTGAACCAAATTTCGTGATTTTTTTCTAAAAATAAAAGTTGGTGAGGCCTGGGTATAGTCAGTAACCTGTTTTATGGTATGAACATTGCATTAAAATCGTGATGTTAATAGAATGCACGCTTATCTGCCGTCAGTTGTTCTTCACGTGATTGGTTTGTGTCAAGTCTGTCTTCAAGAAAGTATTAGTCTATCACGAACTGGCGTGGGTATGGGTATGGGTATGTGTATGTGTATTGTGTGTGTGTGTGTATGTATGTGAGATTACAGTTAGCGAAGTGAAGATAGCGAGTACTTAATGTTTGAAGATTGAGTGTTTTTAAACGCAAAGATAAGTGCGTTTTTACAACCAATGTTCAGCAATCGTTTGTAACAGGTTCCTTTACAAAAAAATCAGTGTTTATAATTAAATGTGATGTATTGCGTTTTCAAATTGAGGTGGATAGTAGAATCGTATGCTATCCACCGTAATAAATCAGCTTTCTACCACGTTCACATTATGTTAAATATAAAACATTTTAATTTCATTTTCAGAAACGTATTTAACTCACAGTAAATAGAGGTTGTATAGTCCCGAAATCATAAACTACTCTCGTTTCATTAGTCTTAGAGAATAAGAACTAAACAATATGAGGTCATCTTTTCGAGTTTATTAATGCATTTGGGACGGTAAGCATATGTCTTTGCTATGAGGGTGACTTCCAAAGCCGAACTCCTCTTTCGCGGAACAAACGCTGAGAGACGCCCGTTGTGCACACAAAACTTTTACTTGTTTACTTGTTCATTGCGAATCAAACGAAAATTCTAAACAAATTTAATTTTTTCCGTCGAAAATGAACATACGCTTTGTATTTGTCGATTATGAAAATGGTGTCAGATAAACAAAATAGAGTGCACATCTAATTACTAATGCATAGTCACGTTTGGAGATGTTCGTTCGTTAAAAAAAATTGGGAATGTTGAGAAATTCCTTCTAAAATTTAAGAAAATGTTAGCAGAGCTCTAGAAACTTTATTTACAGTAAAATGTCGAGAAATATATGAAAAGGAGTGTGGTGTATTTGAGAGTGGGATGGAAAATACCAGTGAGAATTGCGTTTACGTATGAAACGGTACTTTTAGGGGATTTGCGCCCATTACTTAAATGTGATTAGAATATTCCATTACATAGAAACCATTTTGACTATGTTAGCATTGTATGTTCTACAACTATTACTACTAGTAAAACTACTAGTAAACAAACATATGGGACTATAAAACAAATAATACGTAACAGTGAAATAAAAGTGACTGATTGGAATTTTAAATTCACGAGAAAACGCCAAATTTCAATTTTGATATTAACAAAAAAATGTTTATTTCGAATTATTTTTCATATTTTAAGAATTATGTTTTGTTATTTATTGTTTTTCCCGGTTTCTTAAGTTTTTTAAATTGAATTAATAAAAAAGTGCGTTTTACTCAGATGTGTTGGTAGCGGAGCGGACATTAATTTAAGAGTCCCTCGAGGCATAAATAATCCCAAAGTCCTTCAGGAGAATTAAGTAGTGTATAATTACGTGTTTTGTTTCAAGTTCATAAATAAACAGTAATTAACTAATAAACCATAAAAAATATCTGAGGTTAGTGAAGGGAGGAACCTCATGTTTTCCCTTTCCTGAGCAGATTGATGATTATTCTGGCGGTTTACTTTCGCCTTCCACTGAATGAAAGATGGTAAGGTGACAGGAATGAATGACAACATACTATTTCACTCGTGAAATCAAAATCAATAGTGCTTAACTATATATGCACAGGACCCCAGTCAGGGCGGTGTATCTCAAGTTTATCGCTTTTTCGATTCGATGTTTCTTGCAGCCTCACCCTAGTTGCCAATCATAAATTATGACTTATCTTTCTTAGGAGGTGGTATGCATCAATCGCCATGTTGATAAATTATGTATGTACTATAACATAACCTGGTTGGTTTTGAAACAGATTTCAGTTATTTTCAATATTGGCGTATTTTGGATATTTGTTGGACATAATTTTATTCATGGAATAGCCCTGTTAAATACCACTCGTCCTTTGAAAATTCTCAGATAAATCACTTTCTCGCTTTGGGTGTCGGGGATCTATGGATAATTCCACTTATGATGATTTATTACGGATGGGATGATTGTTCAACGTTACACGTAGTAGTACGAAAAGTCAACCATGCACTTGTCACGTGAAAAAGACAACAGAAGATTTGTAAATCCTAGATTCAAACCAATGGTAATGAGGTAAACAGCTAGGCCGCATATGACGGCTGTCACGATGGAAGTTCTATTATTATTTTATTACAGCAACTTATTCGTCTCTCGCTGGCTCGTTCCTCACTCGTATAGTAATATCACTTCACACTTCTGTATTACTACCAATCATTTCATCATTGTCTCATTAGATACTAATTCATTCCCGAAAGTGAACTGACGAAACAAAAATAACAAAAACCGCCAGGAAATGCATAGCTTTTGGAAGATACTTTTAATTGCATTCGGAACAAAGTTCGTGTCGTTCAAATTTCACTAAAAAGGGCGCATTCAGAAAGTAAGTTTCCTTAGTTAGTCAACAAAAAGAAAACACAGCCCATCCGGTGGCCGAGGTCGCTAAGGCAGCAGTTCCTTAGCGATCTCGGACCGAAGGATCGAGGGTTGGAGTCCCGCCTCGGACATGGTTGCATTGTGTTGGTCCTTTCATCCCCTATCATAATCATATCGTATCATTCTCACAGTTACTATACCGTTACACACAATAGTAGTCGCTAATGACCTAGACGTTAATGCGACCTTAAATAACAAAAAGAAAACACAATTTCATTTTAAAATATGTTGTAGCAGATTGCACAATTTTTACACATAATCACCACCAGAAGTGAGATATTGTTGTACCGTGGAATCCACATTTGTAGCCTTTAGTCGTGGACGTATGCCGCCTGTGTTACTTACCAGGGTTTGACATCTGCGAGTACCTGTTAATCCACGTCATTGTGATACGCGTAATCGTGTCGGGACAGGTATTTATTATGTAAGAAAATATGAAAATTGCTGGAGACGAGATTCGGAATAAATGGTGTATTCTGTGACAGTTCTGTGTTTCTGGATCTCACCATTTTGGTGGTGTGTGACAGTAAGTCCTCAAACGTAACTTTCTGGAGCCTTAAAAAATATTCGAATTTCGTATTTCATTTAAGCATTTTTGGCCTCATTTTCCTCAATACGGGCCAATGTACGGTATCCTTATTGCTTCAGTCTGCCCCATCGCATCTCTGAGCGGAATTTCCTCCACGCATAAAACAAGAGACCGGGCGCTTTTAGAGAGTGCGGAAATGCCTAAGCTTGTGCGGGGAAAGGGAATAGAGGATTGGTTTTCCACTAATTGGATTCCCTGTGGTATTTAGAGGACTGAAATGTGTTAGCAAAGCACAAGATGGGGCAGTGTATCCAATGTTACGAAGTATTCGTTTCGTCTATCTTCCAAGAAGTGCGGAGGGAGGGGGAAAGGGATTGATTTTCCACTAATTGGATTCGCGTGGGATTTAAAGTGCTAAAAAAATGTGGTAGCTCACAAGGATAAGATGCGGAATGTGCATTGTGTAATACATTAGGACCTTGGTACTCTTCCAAGATGTGCGGAAAAGACTAAACATTCCGAGAATAACTGATAGGAATTAGACATTCTTTAATTGAATTCCATGTCATTATAAATTTAAAAGACGTCATTAGGCTAAAAAATTGTAACTACAAAAAGTAGAATTGTGCGGTGTATACTTGGCTCTCCGGGAGACGTCGCGCCTGCACAGATAAGATTGTTTCGACCGTCATGCTGCGACCTTCCTCAGGGCAAAATTCGTCACACAGACTCGTGCTGCGTCGCAACGCTCCGGGTCGGGTCTGGTATAATCACGACACGTCCGGTCGCGTAACTTTGTATAACTTCGTCAGAGCGACACGTCACGTAGCATTGAGGTCTGTCTGAGCGTCAAGTAGTAACGGCAACATTGCGAGACATGTAACGAGAAATCACGCAACGTCGTTTCATTTCGTATCAATTCAGCAGTCATACCAGTCTGTCGTCATAAAACATAACATCGCATACGCCGCTACAGTTGCCAGCTCTCCATGCATCCCCGCTTTACTCCTTGTGCTCCGACCGTCGGAGTTGAGCAAAGAGCAAGCTCTGTCACTGTCCCTGTCGACACTCTGATCGGGAGGTCCCAGGGTTTGACTCCCGTCGGTGGCGTATTTGCAACACCAGGTAGACACGTAGCTAGGAGGAATTCAGCCACTGGAGAAGAAATGTAATGCCGGGCTGCTCAGATCAGTAGCTTTCTATGGTTTCTCCGATTAATACCACGTGAATGCTGGAACAGTATTTGTCGAGTTCCGCTTGTCATATTTCCTTCGTCTTCGTTGTCCTACTCTCTCTCTCTTTACACACACACACACACACACACACACACACACACACACACACACACTACCACATATGCCGGGAGACCAGTCTGGCTCTTTGAGCTTGTCAGCGGTCTCCCGCTAGGGGGAAGAATTTCCCTCCAAGCTGACGTGTAGGTCGGCGCCACTCCTCACGACCCAGCAGGGTAAAAACACCCCCACTTCTAGCATAAAAATCATTCAGAGAATTAAGGGGACCACTGACCTTAGCAGTTGAAATAATATCGGGGAACATCAATCAACCAAATTAATCTCCCCTCACCCCATCTCCCGCTCCAAAGAGAAACCCCCGCCCCCGCCCCCGCTCCCGTCACCACCATCTGCGTCTCGGCTCGTGTCTTGGCTGCGGCCATCGCCACCACTCGATTGTCAGGGATTCTTTGGCACCCCTGTCCTCTTCGTTTCCTCCGCCCCCGCCCCCGCCCCCGCCACTGTCCTCGCCGCCGCACGCGCCGCGGGGCGCGCGCCGGAAAATCCTGGATCGATTTACAACGTTACAAATTGGTCGTCCTTCCGCTGCGGCGAAACTCAAGACGCGCGGGTAACCCGAGGCGGCGCGCGGACGGCGGACGACGGCCAGCGCGGCCGGGAGCGGGTGGGCGCGGGATGGGGCGGGGCGGGTCGGCGCGGGGAGACGTGGGGCGGGGCGGGGCGGGGCGGGGCGGGGCGGGGAGACGTGGGGCGGGGCGGGGCGGGGAGGGGCGGGGAGGAGCGCAGCGGACGCGGGGCGTGGCGGGTGCGGGGTGCGGGGCGAGGGGTGCGGGGCGAGGGGTGCGGGGCGATGTGTAGGGCGGGAGGGGAGAGGGCGGGGCGGGCGTGGCCGAGTTGTGCCCACAGGCGCGCACGTCGTCCTATTCCTTCCTCCACATGGGGAACCTCTCGTCCATCTTCTGGATCTTCCTTTGTCTCCTCTCTTTCGCTCACTCGCTCACTCTCTCTGTCACTCGCTCTCTTTCTCTCACTCTGTCGCTCTCTCTTCTCTCTCTGTCTCTCTCTGTCGCTCTCTCTGTCGCTCTCTCTGTCGCTCTCTCTGTCGCTCTCTCTGTCGCTCTCTCTGTCGCTCTCTCTGTCGCTCTCTCTGTCGCTCTCTCTCTGTCGCTCTCTCTCTGTCGCTCTCTCTCTGTCGCTCTCTCTCTGTCGCTCTCTCTCTGTCGCTCTCTCTCTGTCGCTCTCTCTCTGTCGCTCTCTCTCTGTCGCTCTCTCTCTGTCGCTCTCTCTCTGTCGCTCTCTCTCTGTCGCTCTCTCTCTGTCGCTCTCTCTCTGTCGCTCTCTCTCTGTCGCTCTCTCTCTGTCGCTCTCTCTCTGTCGCTCTCTCTCTGTCGCTCTCTCTCTGTCGCTCTCTCTCTGTCGCTCTCTCTCTGTCGCTCTCTCTCTGTCGCTCTCTCTCTGTCGCTCTCTCTCTGTCGCTCTCTCTCTGTCGCTCTCTCTCTCTGTCGCTCTCTCTCTGTCGCTCTCTCTGTCGCTCTCTCTCTGTCGTTCTCTCTCTGTCGTTCTCTCTCTGTCGTTCTCTCTCTGTCGTTCTCTCTCTGTCGCTCTCTCTGTCGTTCTCTCTCTGTCGCTCTCTCTCTGTCGCTCTCTCTGTCGCTCTCTCTGTCGCTCTCTCTGTCGCTCTCTCTCTGTCGCTCTCTCTCTGTCGCTCTCTCTCTGTCGCTCTCTCTCTGTCGCTCTCTCTCTCTGTCGCTCTCTCTCTGTCGCTCTCTCTCTGTCGCTCTCTCTGTCGCTCTCTCTCTGTCGCTCTCTCTCTGTCGCTCTCTCTCTGTCGCTCTCTCTCTGTCGCTCTCTCTGTCGCTCTCTCTCTGTCGCTCTCTCTCTGTCGCTCTCTCTCTGTCGCTCTCTCTCTGTCGCTCTCTCTCTGTCGCTCTCTCTCTGTCGCTCTCTCTCTGTCGCTCTCTCTCTGTCGCTCTCTCTCTGTCGCTCTCTCTCTGTCGCTCTCTCTCTGTCGCTCTCTCTCTGTCGCTCTCTCTCTGTCGCTCTCTCTCTGTCGCTCTCTGTCGCTCTCTCTCTCTGTCGCTCTCTCTCTGTCGCTCTCTCTCTGTCGCTCTCTCTCTCTGTCGCTCTCTCTGTCGCTCTCTCTCTGTCGCTCTCTCTCTGTCGCTCTCTCTCTGTCGCTCTCTCTCTGTCGCTCTCTCTCTGTCGCTCGCTCTCTGTCGCTCGCTCTCTGTCGCTCGCTCTCTGTCGCTCGCTCTCTGTCGCTCGCTCTCAATCGCTCGCTCTCTGTCGCTCGCTCTCAATCGCTCGCTCTCTGTCGCTCGCTCTCTGTCGCTCGCTCTCTGTCGCTCGCTCTCTGTCGCTCTCTCTTTTTTCTCTCTCTGTCGCTCTCTCTTTTCTCTCTCTCTCTGTCGCTCTCTCTTTTTTCTCTCTCTCTGTCGCTCTCTCTTTTTTCTCTCTCTGTCGCTCTCTCTTTTTTTCTCTCTCTCTGTCGCTCTCTTTTTCTCTCTCTGTCGCTCTCTCTTTTTTCTCTCTCTGTCGCTCTCTCTTTTTTCTCTCTCTCTGTCGCTCTCTCTCTTTCGCTCCCTCTTTTTTCTCTCTCTCTGTCGCTCTCTCTTTTTCTCTCTCTCTCTGTCGCTCTCTCTTTTTTTTCTCTCTGTCGCTCTCTCTTTTTTTTTTCTCTCTGTCGCTCTCTCTTTTTTTTCTCTCTCTGTCGCTCTCTCTTTTTTTCTCTCTCTGTCGCTCTCTCTCTTTTTTTTTCTCTCTGTCGCTCTCTCTCTTTTTTCTCTCTCTGTCGCTCTCTCTCTTTTTCTCTCTCTCTGTCGCTCTCTCTAGAGAAATGTAAATGTATCTTTAGTGGTAAAATAAATAATTATGTTTGAACGGATACAATTCTGCGATTTATCACGGCTAGAGTTTACTGACAATTAGACAAGAATTTTCTCAGTTTGAAGTCGGCTCGGTGTCTTCTATGTTTTCCAATATGATGCAACAGGCCCAGTTTTTAATGCTATCACCAAAATAATTTTGAGAATTATGAAACGCAGGTTTGATTGACGAACATAAATAAAAGAAGGTGTAATCAGTTTGAAGCGAGCTATGAATTTTCTTTGGTATTACGTATATACGGGCTACATGTAAACATTATTTAAGAAGCAGAAAAAATGATTTTTTCAAAAGTATTCTATCCCTGTATTTTGCACTGCGTTTTTATACGATTATGTTTATCCCGTTGATGACTTCTATGTGACAATATCGTTATTTAATTTTGTCATTTAATCTTGTATGTGAAGAATATTGATTAAAAAACTAAGATCATAATGTATGTGAAGTGAGTTTTATGGTACTTATAAGCCATTGCTGATCGGTATTAAGTTCACAAATTTATGTGAAAATTAAAATTTGGTATAGAATATACGCAAAAGTAGTAGTTACGTATTATCTATCACACTAGAACCAGGACGTTTAACTTTGATATATGCATGAAAGTGAATACATTGAAATAATAGGAATATACGATATATTTTTTTTATTTCCTTCATTACATTCGATAAACATATTTCTTATGTGTCACGAAACAAAATATATCCCATTGAAGTACCATCATTATCAAGGAAATCGAATGATAAATCCCCACCTCTGTTATCTTATATTAAACATTGATGTTCCGGGAAATCTAACCATCGCTTCGTGTGGTAAACTTAAATATTAAGTACATTGTAGCAAAAATTTGATGCGTTCGATATTTGCTGCAACATTTTTTCTTGTTAACGTAAGTGCAGGTTTACTCAAGACACTCAATAGCATCGAGTAAATCCTGCAGTCCAAAAATTAATTTACGTGTATGTGAATTATGACTAAGTATACTCACATGAGACCTTAACATCGATATCAAGGAGATCATAATGTATGTGAAGTGAGTTTTGTGGTACTTATAAGCCATTGCTGATCGGTATTTTTAAGTTCACAAATTTATGTGAAAATTAAAATTTGATTGAGATTTCCGCTGTGTGAAGTCATAGCATACTAATAGGTGCACATAATTTTTCATCTAACTGAATCCTTGACAAGAATAAAAATTGAGGAGGTATTTATTTGAAACATTAAAATACTTTATTTGAATCTCACTAGTGGTTCACTCTAGTGAGGATATTTCAATGTGTTCTCAGTGTGTGATGGGGGCTTTGCAATTGCGTTAATAAACGTAGTGTCTGTAGCTCTCTATATGTTCATCTTTGAGTCATAACGTTCATCATGGGTGCACTTCCTCCGATGCAAACTGGCCATAGACAATGGAAATAAAATATAATGGGGGCCTTAATAAAATTTAAAAAGATGTTCATGATTATGGAAAAGTAATTGCTAAGTATTTTACTAGATAAGCAGCTTTTTTAACATGTTTATTTAATTCACACCTAATAATATTTCGATTACTTAAATAATAATAATATAATAATAATAATAATAATAATAATAATAATAATAATAATAATAATAATAATAATAATAATAATAATAATAATAATAATAATTCATAATTGGAATTTTTTAGCAGAATTATACATAAAAGTCTTTTGCCATATGTTTATATTAGAGACATAATAATGCCACATCAAAAGCCACTAGTCTTCTGCACTAACACGTCACTGCGTTGACGGGGATAAAATTCGATTTGGTGCTTCGTTATGTCCCAGGACGCGCAAACGTCGCTTCTCCACTAAATTTGAGCGATTTATTCTTGTTGAAATCTCGATGTTGATGCTATCACGCACGATAGAATAAAACATTCAATAGTTCAAATGAAATATGTACTCTATGTATAAAACTCTGCTCTATATTTCCATCATAAACTCTGTTCTACTACACAAAACTAACGACGGTCTCACTTTAGTTTACGCCTTTCCAATATGGTTTACAGCATTCCGTACTAATCTCAATTGCTCTCAAACATTTCAAAATAATTTTTTTCGTAAAATCATTAACGCGGCCTGGTTTGTCCGTAATCAACTGCACAGCATTATTGGCATTTAATCCCTGACATTATTTATAAAACAATAAACCAAAACGTCTTCCTTCGCCTCCCTTCAGTCCGAAAAGCAATCGCCATTCCGCTACAAAAAATATCCCCATGCTCTCCCAATTGCAGAATAAAGTTTCTACCCATTATGTGTTATTTATTCTATTTTGAGTGGTTATTCATCAAATCTTTTACTCCTATTTGGGGTAGGTAGTACCGAAGTTGTAAGAAATTGTAATATTCTTAAATATACCCAAAGATATTTTCCTAGCTACACGTGAGTACCATCCCTTTGAATTCTGGAGCACTGAACTTTCAACATCCACACAAGATTTTATTTCATTCAGCCAAAACATTTTAAAGCATTATAGCTAGCAACGTTTACACCTTCAATGTATGAAAACGTATTTTTGGATACGAGGAAAATTACACGAAATCATTGAATATTTCAAAGGAAGCGGCGCTTAATCAAGATTGAGAGAACCATTAACTCCCCCTCAGACGCACGTCTTTCATCGTATTTTTAAACTTCCTACACAAGGCGGCGAATTCTGTGCTGCAGATATGTGGAGAGCGGCTTCGTCGCCCGTAAAAGGCGAATGTGTTCATTTCCCCCGACGCGCTGTCAGCGATCTTCCGCGTAATTTAGCCTCTCTTACAATTCCCGCGAACGAACTTGTTCCTAATGACGCCGTAAACCCGGGGACTCGCAGTAAAGCAGCAGTTTAACGTTTCCCTCCAGATTGCTCACCACTGCGGTGGCGGCGGCGGCGAACGTGCAGACAGACGCACCACGCACGACGCGTGGAGATGCGTGGCGGATGATGTGGTGGGAGGGCAGGGTCCATCCCAGTTTCTCTCAGCGCGGTTGCCGCCACGCCGTCGCGTCACCCACGACCAGAGTCTAATCGCACCGGTGAATCCTGATGTAGCTTCTCTTGCATCTGTATAAACTCGCCCTTGACAGTACCTCGCAATCAACGACCTTCTCTTGCATCTGTATAAACTCGGCCTTGACAGTACCCCGCGATCAACGACCTTCTCTTGCATCTGTATAAACTCCCCTTGACAGTACCCCGCAATCAACCATATCTTGTCGACGCAATCAACGACCTTATATGTCGGCGGCGATAGTGTAACGGTTAGCGTATCGGACTGGCGGGTATAACCCGATATTTACCCGATCGAAGCCGAGGATTTTTAAGGGCGAAAAAATCCTTTGTACGCCTTCCTTCGGAGGAGAAGTAAAGCCGACTGTCCCATGTTAGTAGATTTACTTGCATGTAAAAGATTCTCAAGCCTAATTGACGTCTCTGAGCTAAATTCAAATCGCCTGTTTCGCCGCCCAAGAAATACTTTCTTTCTCCGCTAGTGGGTGAAAGGAGCGTAGCGAAATTTGCGTGGTCAGACGGAAGAGCGGGCCTAATGGCCCGAGTCTCGCCACGTAAAATGAGGCATCAATTCAATTCAATATCTTGCATCTGTATCAACTTGCCCTTAACAGTACCCCGCGATTAACAACCTTCTCTTAGCCATGGACCGCGGGGAAACGTTTCTTTCTCTTTCTTGTCCTATCCTTACTTCTTACTTACATACACGTACACTAACATGCACCACACTAACATGCTCTGCACTAGGCGCCACACACGCGGTAGGTCGGTCGAGAGCTTAGAGCTTGTCCCGGCTGGGTGGTGCTTCGCTGGTGTGGGCATTCCTTGTTGGGGAAAACCCCGCTAGCCGACGATATGTCGGCGACAGATCTCACCATCCAGCAGGGAATGATCACTGCCTCCAGTAGAGGATGCTCACTGCCATCTCCCGCGACAAAACATTCACTACACTTACGGGACTAACGATCTTATGTTGTCGCACCCGGAATCACTAATTAACAAACCAACCAACCAAAATTGAGAAGACTTTTGAAAAACATTGTAATTATAAGAAGATACAATTGTATGGTAGTGTGCTCAGTGCGGTCAATTCTTTGTAATATGTAAATTCTAAGATGAGACGTAAGTGACCGAAAGGGAGTTTGTTTTAAGAACGTGGACATTCATTTCGCATCCCCGAAGCCTCTCCGCCTGCGCCGCCGCCTCCTCCTGCCGCCCGCGCCCGCAACGAAGCCTCACCGAGCGGACGGCACGCGCCGTCCATCAAAGGTCGCATGGAAGAGCGCGCGCCGGCCGTCTCATCTTTCCTGCTCCGGATTGGGGCTCTGTCGTATCTGCCCAGGACGCGCTTCTATTGACCCGAGGTAGCCCCGCGGCGCTCGGTTGCTCGCTGGGCGGCGGAGGCCAGCGCCCGTTGGCGTTGGGGCAGCCCGCAGGCCGCTTGGGAAGAATTGCGGTCGGCGACTCGCATCAGCTAGCGATTCCTTCTCGTGAGCGCATTGTCGCACTTCTGATGATCGGAGCTTCGTTTGACGTCTTAATTATCAATGTTGTGCGATCTTTAAAAAAAATTTATTTAATGTTCAGCGGATCATGCTTGCAAGGAGATGAACAGTTACAATGATATTAAGATGTTGGATTTTTATCATGATTTTTGCTACTTTTCATTTGACTAACTGTGATCTTTCCCTGGTGGCATTTATACGTACTTTTTAAAATTATTTTACATATTAGTTTGTCTTGAAATGCTCTGAATAATGCATTTTTAATGTTATTGCTCGTAGATCAGTTCAAAGATCTATGGAGGTCGACAATCATCTTTAGGGAAACGGGAACGGATTCTAATTCATGAGTTACCAAGGTTCAAGTTTTACCAAGGTTGAAAATAAGAGTGTAAGATTATTTAAGTTTGGAATACAACAATACATTTAATTTCGTCAGCAATTCAGTGATTGGAACAACTGATAATTTACGAGTATTTACTGTTGATAATGAACCAAGTGATTGAATTATTTTAGGTACAAAATTGTTTTGAATCGTTTGTAGTAATTTAATGTGACTAGGTGCGGAGTTGTGCCAAACAGGGCAGGTATGTGTTAATGTAGAACGAATTATTGGTTTCAATAATAGTATATTATATTTGACCTTGAGGTGTGACTTAACATAGATTAGGGGGGAAATTTTGGAGTAAGTTTCATTTCATTGATTGAGTAAATGGGGTTTCCATGTTAGTCTTTTACGGACTCAGAGATATTTCACTGCTGATCCGGAAGGGAGTCATGGGACATTTTTGCTGTGCGTTTTTTCTAATTCGACTTGGAGGTAACCGTAAGCTATATTAATGTCCTTCTAATCTCTGAGTCTATCGGAGGAGGAATGTCGCCATAAATATGCTGAACAGATGGATAATAAACAAAAACCTTGTGGTACACCCGCTTTTATCAAATGTGATAAACTTTGAAGGATCCTGCGATCTTGAAAATCTATGTTAATAATATTTAAGGTGCATAAATTGAAAGAATACTATGAAGTCTTAGATCGTGTGAGAGATGTCTGTCGTTTTGTTAGATTACCAGGAATTTGGTAAATAAAGAAAACCTATGAAATAATATGGTAAAGGAAATAATCGTCAACAAAACGTTTAATAATTTTATTAATTATTGCCCAGAGTTAACTTTCGGGAAACACTTTTTCCATCCTCAGTGGGTCTCTCTCAAGGAGGAGAAAATTGAAACATTAATATAACTTGGGCAAAAAGAAATACAGTGAATTTAGTGGGAAAAACAAACAAATAATATCAAATAAATAAAATAGAAAAGCGGTACCCAAGCCCATACTACCCAAGCAACGTGGATCACATGTTCCCAACATGTTCAGAATGTTTGAAAACTGCAAAACATGCTAGTCACAGCCATCTTTGGAATAGAAGAAGAGGAAGCCTCCCAATTGTGGGAGAGTGGGGGGAAACAGAAAAGAAGAAAGGGTAGACATAAACAGATTTAAAATTGACTGCATATCATACAGGAATGTAAAAAAGGACAGAAAATTAGGAATTTACAAGATTCTAGAATTTTAAATTATAAAAATGACATATCGGGAAAAGTGTTTCCTGAAAGTTAGCTCTGGGTAATCACTAATAAAATTATTAAACCTTTTGTGGACGATTATTTCCTCTACCATATTATGGATTAACACAAGATATCTACAACCACCACGGAATTTAACAATGAAATAATTTTCATTTTGACTAAAAATTCAAATATTTATGTTAATGAGTCTATACTCATCCAGCGCGTACCGGCTGAGTTCTCATATTCAATGCTTTATTGCTTATGACACACCGGATATCATAGGGCAGTCTGGCTCCAAGGAATAGACCGCTCGCCGTTAAAAAATTGCGTATTGCGATACGAAACAGCACCTTTTTTTAAATTCGTGGTTTGTGAAGAACTGTTGTACTATCTACAAACCAAATTATGATATTTAATAATTGAGAAGACTGTTTTTGTTGAAATATTGAATTAATTGCAGTTATATGAGAGAATTTTATTTGTTGTTGTTGTTGTTGTTATTGTTGAGGAGAGTGTGTGCGACATTTGGGAAAATTATTTTATGTGGTTTTGTTCATCAGCATTTTTGCTGATGCAGACCACGAGATTGATTCTACAGTGTGTAAAAGAGCTGACAGATAACTTTTTTGTTATTGAATCTAACGTCCGGACGTTTAAAACTGGATCATTATTTCACTCCATATGTAGTGCCCTTCTGTGAGTAATTTAAAAGTTCTAGTGTTACCATCTAATCAAGTTTCTCTTTCTTATTTTCCTTTAGGAGACGCCAAACACATACTGATAGACACTTGTATTTACAGAGTTCTTAAGTCATTCCTGCTTCACCCCTTTAAAGAATATTATTAGAACGTGAAATAATTAGGGCGGGAAATATAGCAGAATTTAATAATCATGAAACTAGGAAGTTCGTTCTCTTTCCGCAAGTGCGAGATGGCACACTGAGAATTACAACCTTTGAAAATCTGAAGACCCCTGTCGCGTTTGAACTCGCCAACTCTATGCGTTCTGCACGCCTGAAGCGTATGCTGCACGCATGTTACTATGTTGGTGCTCTGAAAGCACCAGTGTGAATAGAAGTTCGAAAATATTCTTGTTAAAGTCTTTCAAAAGTTAAAAACATCTCCATTCAAAAAATAGCTTTCCAATTTTGCCTCCCGAGGGTGATAAGAAACAGCTTTATATTGTTATCTTCCTCTTCGCACATAAATCATGAGTTACGCCAAATTGGCTGCTCTATTTCGTCTGACATTTTGCTGACGGAGTAGCTCGAGTCTCATTTATCATCGGGAAGCAAGTTAAAAACTGTAGAACAAAGACGCGCCAAAAGTTCTGCGGCAACACACAATGACGTGGCATACGCAACGGGAGCTACGCTACTCTCATCTCTAGCTGCTTTGCGTTTCACAATTCACCACCTACACATTTATTTCCATGTTCCACTGTTGTCTTCTTTGTTTCGCTTCCAATGTTTTGTCTTCCTCCTATCCTCTGTTTTTTCTGTCTGCCAGTTTTCGTCACATATCTAGTGGTTTTGTCATCCCCTCCTCGGTTATCCCATACCCTTCCACCCCCGGTCGCTTCAAATTTTTATCTCTGGCCATCAGCTGCGACCGTCACTATCGTCTCCGACCGTCGCTATCGTCTCCGACCGTCGCTATCGTCTCCGACCGTCGCTATCGTCTCCGACCGTCGCTATCGTCTCCGACCGTCGCTATCGTCTCCGACCGTCGCTATCGTCTCCGACCGTCGCTATCGTCTCCGACCGTCGCTATCGTCTCCGACCGTCGCTATCGTCTCCGACCGTCGCTATCGTCTCCGACCGTCGCTATCGTCTCCGACCGTCGCTATCGTCTCCGACCGTCGCTATCGTCTCCGACCGTCGCTATCGTCTCCGACCGTCGCTATCGTCTCCGACCGTCGCTATCGTCTCCGACCGTCGCTATCGTCTCCGACCGTCGCTATCGTCTCCGACCGTCGCTATCGTCTCCGACCGTCGCTATCGTCTCCGACCGTCGCTATCGTCTCCGACCGTCGCTATCGTCTCCGACCGTCGCTATCGTCTCCGACCGTCGCTATCGTCTCCGACCGTCGCTATCGTCTCCGACCGTCGCTATCGTCTCCGACCGTCGCTATCGTCTCCGACCGTCGCTATCGTCTCCGACCGTCGCTATCGTCTCCGACCGTCGCTATCGTCTCCGACCGTCGCTATCGTCTCCGACCGTCGCTATCGTCTCCGAGAATCTGACTCCTCCCTCATCTGTGCTTTCTAATTCTCCTTTTCTCGTCACTCGCGATCGCCGTTACTACACCCCATGCTGCCGTCTTCACTCGCTTCCGCCTTGTAATTACGCCAGGGCTTGCGACTCGCTTTGTTCCGAAGCTCCGATTTGCCCGCTCGGATTCCAACGCACCGCCATCTCCGCACGCTCATAGCGCCGCCATCGAGAGCTGCGGCAATCGGAGGTTCCTGACGACTGCGACGAAGAACCAGAGAGCGTGCGACTTAGTCTATTTTTACACCGGCTGAGTTATCCAAGTGCAACAACCCTTGACACAACAGCGACTTTGACGACTTCTGGACTTTGCGACATTGCGACTTCGAATCCCCACGGTGGGTGCGGATTTTTCGACACTGACTAGAAAGGTACTGGCTAAAAGTCTTACGTTCTTGTTAC